>JABXWE010034009.1:0-21515 GCA_014611495.1 Limonius californicus
CCGATAAGTGACTGACTGCCACTTGATTATGTAAAGATTAATATTGAGTTGACACTCTAGTTGCTCTTCTGGAAGTACTGTTAAAAATGATAAATTTCGTAAATACTACATTTGACAACAGTGCAAGGCCATGGTATTGTGATGAAAAGTAGAAAATTTGTTTGTCGACATTAGTCAAAATCTAATCATGTAATGTCGGCCTACTAATTAAATTCTCCATAAATGCAAAGACATCGTCAACGTTGCCAAGTATAATATTCTTTAAGTGTATCGTGTGAGGAAACTAAGCACTATAGGAAGTTCGTGTTAGTGTTTTTGAGGACTGTATTTCTTACAGAAGAGTGCTACCTGAAGCTTTTAAGGTATTTAAAGGACACCCTGTATATGAGCAAAGAAACAAAGTGAGAATATACAAAGCAATGATCCGTCCAGCACTAACCTATACCATAGAGATGTGTGCAGAAACAAATAGAACCAAACAGAAAATACGCAGGGTGGATATGAAAACCTTGCGAAAAGTATTAGGAATCACATCGAGAGATCACCAAACAAATATGTCAATAAAAGAAAGGTGTGAAATACAGGCTATAGTAAAGTGGGGCAAACGAAGAAGATAAGAATGGAACAGCCTTGTAGAAAGGATCGAGGAAGACGGATTAGCATATATTTGCAAGAAGGAAAGACCGACGAGGAAACACTTACCAGGACGACCACCCAAGAGATGGGCACCACGCTGGTTTTCCTCCTCCGCAGAATAAACAGAATCCGAAGGCAAAGCATACAGGGTCATCCGTAGCTAAAAGAAGAAGAAGAAGAAAAGAGTAATAGAAGCAGCCAACAGTACTGTTGCGGCAGGATAACGTGACTACGAGTGTGTACGAGGTGATACGAAATATTTCGGTCTGGATTTAAATTAATAACAACTTCTGCTTCATTAATTAATATAATTTTTCTATTTACTAGTTACTACACCTAAAAATAGTATTAATTTTATATACACTTTAATTACATTTATATTTGCTCGAAATATTTCGTATCACCTCGTAAACACTCATAGTTGTCTTATCCTGCCGAAATAGTACTGCCAGCTGCTTCTACTACCCGATAAGTTTAATCCTATGGACTAAGTAAACTAACCTCTGACGTAGACTTACAGTTGATTGAAAGACTAGAAATTAAGATTGGTCTGTTAGTTTTCCAAAACAATAAAGTAAACGACACCAAATAAAAAAAAATTACTATATGATTTAGAGATTAAACAACTTCAGCTATACGTGGCTAAAGTTTTTCGCACAATGTATAAAATCACCTTGTACGAGGCTTATTCAACTGAAACCCATCTTTGATCAACTTAGCCTTGAAAACAAATGCAATAATTCAAATGACGTTTGTTAATGTTGATTGATTGTTGATTTGAAAGAGCGAGTTATATGATGCGGTTTTCCAAGCATCTCTAAGTACTGCAGCCATCATTGGCTTATTGTATACCCTGACTAAGAATTTGACATATCTGGGGTAATTCCAACTCCACTAGTGATTTTTAACGTGTCACACATTGCAGTGGCATGGCACCTACGGCTTTACTTCTTATCCGGCAGAAGGCGCACTTTCAGATGTTTCCCCGCTACAAAAATCTCACCGACCTCGGCCAGGTTGGACCCCGCGTCCCTTGGATCTAAAGGCAAATGCGCTAACCAGTAGACCAGCGAGGCCGGCTTTGTTAATGATAGTAGTGTTTGTAAGCAACACATTGATAAGTTTCTGGCGTTTGAATTAGATTCTGACTTTTAAAACTTCGATTTTGATTTGGCGTTTATTGTTGAAAATCCGTCCAAGTTATATCAGCGTGCGGTCCTACAATTTTTATGCGCTGAGGGTGTGCAGCCATTGCAGATTCATGCGCGAATGCAAGCAGTGTATGGAAATGCAAGTATTGCGTAGCCAACTGTGAAGGTATGGTGCCGAAAATTTAAGACTGGAAACGAGGGGACTATGGATGAGCCGAGACCAGGACCATTAACAGAAAACAATATGGTATGTGCAGAAGGCCTTATTAGAGAAAATCGTCGAATTTCAATTGGAGAAATTTTAGACATTTTTGGTGCTAGTGTAGAATCTGTCCATACTGGGTTACCGCAAAGTTTGTTCGCAATGTATTCCTCGTCTCTTGTCTAATGAATAAAAATGCTTGCGAATAGGCAAACTGGTGATGACTTTCTTCTGTCAATAAATGCTGGTGACGAAACTTGATACCATTACTACGAGCCATCCAGTAAGTTACCGTCGATGCAGTGGAAACGTTCAAGTTCACCACCACCGAAAATGTTTAAAGCACAACCTTCTGCAGGCAAGGTGATGTTAACATTTTTTTCTCGACCATGAAGGATCCTTGTTGACAGAGTTTAAGGAACCTGGAGTAAATGTTAATGCAAATTCTAACGTCGTAAAAGAAAATTTTCAACGAAAGAAATGGAGGGTTTTAGAGTATCCACCCTATAGCCCGGATCTATCGCCTTGCGATTTCCATATTTCTGGACCGCTGAAAAAGGCGTTAAAAGCTTAGATCGTACACATTTACACACAGATTCACTTATACATATGTTCTAAACATTTTTCTGTTGAAAGCTATGACGAAGAAACCTATTGGCCAAAAAAGAAGTTGCGCGTTTCGGTAGTGCCTTTTTTGCCTGATATCACAACTTCAGTTCAAATTCCTATCATCGATCTTGTCTCAGCATACTATGCTTTAAAAATAAATATTTGACAGTTATAGAGGTGTCAAATAATTAATTTTGAAAAATGGCAAGAATGGTTTTGTCGCAAGATTTAAAAGACTGCGATAATTGCACTGGTTTATATTAGTTATATTTACTACATGTTTAAATTTCCTGCCGTACAACACGCGTGAGCGCATGCGTAGATTCCATAAGGGTACAGAGAAAGATGGTAGATATGATTTATTTGTATTAGGAAGAGAAGGATCAAAAATAGTTTGTCTGTGATATCTTTACAACACACTTTACAATCTGTTGTCATATCCATGTAAATGTGTATGATCTAAGGTTAAAAGGTCGGCATTTTGAGTTTGACGCAGAAGTACAGATAACTGTGGAAGACTTCTTCAATCAGCAGCCACAAGAATTCTATGAGCAGGCTATACGTCGGTTAGTAAAACAATGGGAGAGATGCCTTTACTGTGACGGTAATTATTTCTAACTAAATTGTTGAATACATTTTGTATAAAGCAAAGATGGGTTTCAATTGTAACGGAACCTTATTATAGAAAGTTATTGTCGAAATCGTGGTTGCCGTATTAGAAATATTTGCATTGTTCCGTACTTTTGCCCAATCCTATATATGAAATTACTCATATTAGAAATTTTTATTTCAATAAATAGGAAAACTGTAGCAAAGCATAAAGTATACACTACATATTGTAAAAAGTTAGGTCGTTCGTATCCTGCCAAATGAAATATTTAATGACTAATTGTTAGTTGTAATTCTTCTACAAAAAGTCAATTCGTCGTGAATCCCTTGTTAATTAAGTAGCAGATTTATGAATAGTATTTCCTCATTTTTACTAATAGTAGAAGTTTTCATATAACCATTGTCTTTTGCTGGTTTAGGTATATTAATTTAGTGGGCGTCAATGTGAATAATACGCCAAAGCTGTATAAAACTGCCAGGAACGTCAAATAATTCTTTAAAATCTGTTTTCATACTTTATTTCTAAATTCCAATTACATGTGATCATGCTAATGGGCCGGCAACCTTAACCTATAAATTTCTTTTGAATATCATATTGATTATGTTGTCTAAATAATATATTCAATATTAATTAGTAGATCGTACCACTCTACAACTACTCTACCCATTGTAAAAAATTATTTATCTAGCACATTCGTATACAGTCGTTAAATTTTGAAGGATTTTCATTCTTCTCATTAGCCTTTCGACGCCTTAATTTTTTAACTGCACGTATATTTTTGGCAAGCGACATTTAGATCTTATTTTAAATATACAGGGTGTATTAAAGCGTGCGGATAATAATTACACCACGTAATTCTACGTTGAAAAACAAGCAAAAATATTGAATACGTTTTATTTAAATTTAACTCATTTTTTTGTTACAATAGCTGTTCAAAATGAGCAGCTGCAACTTCTAAACATTTGGTACACCGAGTAATAATGTTTGGTATTAGATTTTGCAGCATGTTAAGATTTTTTATTTCTCTAACTGCATTATTTTCCATTCAATAAGTTGTTCTTCAGTTTCAATTTCTACTTCATAAACAAGAGCTTTTAAAATGCCCCGAAAGAAAAAAATCTAGGACATTTAGGTCGGGACTTCTTGCGGGCCATGATATAGGAGCATTGCGCCCGATCCATCGCTCTGGAAAGTTCTGGTTTAACCAATCCCTAGCTTGAAGCCCCCAGTAGATTGGAGCTCCATCTAACTCAGGCCACATGTCTCTCCTGACAAGTTACGGTACTTCTTCCAGTAATCCCGGAAAATCGTTGTTTATAAAATAGACAACATTTTCAGCGTTTAATCGACGAAGCAAAATGTGTCGCCCTATTAGTCTATTTCCGATAATTCCAGCCCATGCATTGACGCTGAATCTAAACTGGTGATTAGTTTGATGCAAGACATGAGGGTTTTCATCGGCCCAGTGGTGCATATTGTGCATATTAAACATTCCGTTACGAGTAAACGTGGCTTCATCCGTCCATTAAATTTTTTCAATGAAAGCCGGGTTGACTACTTGTTGCCTTAATAACCATCTGCAAAACTCTATCCTTCGCGGATAATATTCCGGAAGCAACCCATGGACTCGCTGGAAGTGGAACGGATGTAAGAGATTTTCTCTTAACACTTGATGTACAGCAGTACGGCTAATATCAAGTCTTCGAGCTACAGAACGAATACTTTGTCGAGGTTCGTCTTCAAATACCTGTAAGATGTTCTCTTCTATTTCGGGTTGTAATATATGTCGTGGTCTTCCACCAACTCCCTGTACAGGTTCCATTCTTCATGTTGCTCTTAAGCGCTGATCTAGTATTTGAATAACATGAGCATTAGGATGTCTCCTGTCTACATAAAGTTCGGCATATAAATTTGAAACTCGATGAAAATTACCGCCACATTCGCCTAATATCAAATACATATCTGCGTACTCGGGAAAACTGCATGCCATGATTTTTCTCAAAACCAAAAACACAAAACAGAAGAAACAAATAAGAAACAAAGTAACTTAGAACAATGATAATAGCGAATAACTAATAAATAATGAGCGAAGCAGAAGTTTTATGAAAATATTACAAAAGTGACTTTCTCAAGTGTCAAAAATGACCTTAATCAATCCGTCAGTCATACATCCAGCTATCAATTTTTTATTATTACACTTTAAAAAGCCACCCAGCCTATAATGCATAGTTACAACGTCTTCCAAAACTAAATATAAATCGCAAAGATTTTGCATTCTTAAATATTAAATTATACGTAAACTAATTACCGAAATGTTATAATTTATATTTGATTACTTATCTTAATTGTTGAACGATGTATTGTTGATAATATTTAAATCGATTTCTCAACCAAAGTCGAAAACAATTACAAAGTTTGAGCATTAATAACTCCTTAACCAAAGAGTTAATACTAAAATGGTATTAGAGATTTTTGCTTGTTTTTCAATGTAGAATAGCGTGGTGTAAATATTATCCGCACGTTTTAATACACCCTGTATAAAATTTTTTCTAAACCAGAACTGTTCCGTTGAGTTATTCATATTTATAATCTCACATGAATTTTTATTATTTCCGTGCAATGGGATTTCCAAAAATGAATTGTTTCACATGCAAAAGTTAATTAATGAAGTGCAGGTGTAATAGCTTTTAATTAAAGATATAGTAAGTATGGATTTTCCTTGATTATTATACTGATAGAATGTATATATTAATGATTTACGATGAGCGGTAATTTACCAATTAGTTAAAACCTGCTCACAACAAAGCAATTTAATTAACTTTATTATTTATATTATCTAATAACAAATAGCAGGATATATTTGAAAACATGCAATAAATAATATAAGACCGTAGTAAAGTTACGCATTTAAGTTACGGGTGCATGAAATGTTCTCCATGAATTAAACAAATTTATTGCTTTACACTTATGCATGTTGATTTATTATAAAAATGTCTCTAGGATGGTGTAGTTCCTACCGGATGAAAATGTTTTCCAGCACTTGCCATGGGCATAAACAGACAAAGATGCAAATGTAAACAGTTACATCTCGTTTTAAATTATGTACGTCATTAAAGTTATTTTACAAAACATGTTTTATCTTTTAGGCGAAGCAGCAATGTGGCAAATTAAAGAACAATTTGTTAAATTGTTGATTGTTGTCTGTAGAGCACGTTTTAGAAATAATACATTGTAACTACAATGTTGTGTAAAAGTTCTGCATCACCAAAGCGTGTAATGGTTTCTTGGAGTTTGGCGTGACTTATTGCCATAATTTCTAAAAAGTAGATTAAATCAGCATTTCTCAAAGTGTGGGGGCGCAAAAGTCCTCAAAAGGGAGTGTAGAAAAATATAGTAGAATAGAAATTAGTATAAGTTTGATCAGCGTGCGGCCCTACAACTTTTATGCGCTGAGGGGTGTGCAGCCATTGCAGATTCATATGCGAATGCAAGCAGTGTATGGAAATGCATGTATTGCCTACCCAACTGTGAAGGAATGCTGCCGAAAATTTAAGAATGGAAAAGAGAGCCGCGACCAGGTACACGGTGTACTGCAGTAAGAAAGAACAATATAGCATGTGTGCAAGGCCTTATTAGAGAAAATCGTCGAATTTCAATTAGAGAAATTTCAGATATTCTTGGTGCGAGTGTAGGATCTGTCCATAGTATTGTTCGTAATCTGAGTTACCGCAAAGTTTATTCGCAATGGATTCCTCGTCTCTTGTTTAATGAACAAAAATGCTTGAGAATGGGCTTATCTCTGCAACACCTCACAGACTATAGACAAACTGGTGATGACTTTCTTTCTCTCTGTCCATAGTTGCCGATGACGAAACTTGGTGCCATTACTGCGAACCATCTAGTAAGTTATCGTCGATGCAGTGGAAACATTCAAGTTCACCACCACCGAAGAAGTGTAAAGCACAACCTTCTGCAGGCAAGGCGATGTTAACTTTTTCTTTCGACCATGAAGGACCCTTGTTGAGAGAGTTTAAGGAACATGGAGTAAATGTTAATGCAAATCTGTACAATGAAACTTTGAACAAGCTTCATAAGCAATAGGATGAAAACGTCCAGGAAAACATCTTTTAAGATGAACATCATTTTTTGTGTTAGTGACCTACAGAAAACACATATAGGAGATATTGATATTTATTTTATTGTGGATAGGTGGTATTGCATTTTTAAGTGAATGAAACTTTGAACAAGCTTCATAAGCAATAGGATGAAAACGTCCAGGAAAACATCTTTTAAGATGAACATCATTTTTTGTGTTAGTGACCTACAGAAAACACATATAGGAGATATTGATATTTATTTTATTGTGGATAGGTGGTATTGCATTTTTAAGTGAATTGTCTAAGTTCTATACGAGAAAGATTTGAGTCAGATAGGTGGAATTAATTAATTAAATAAGTACAATTATAAGTTAAAGAATTAATTTATATTATTGTTGCCATATGGGATCAATGTTTGAAACATATCTACGAGTACGTCACATAACACAGAAAAATTTAATAATGCATGTGCAAGAACGTTATTTGTATTTTGATAGATGCAGACCCTGAGAATGATACAATCGGTAACTTTTTACTCACAAAGAATTTTCTAGATACTCTAGTATGTTGGAAGTAAAAGTAGAAGCTTGAAGGTCTGAACTTCATGAAATTCCAAATTGTACAGGGTGAAATTACAGCGACACTGCTTTGTTTAGAAAAATAGCGCTAGCATATACATTCGGGCTCACTTTGACAGTCTGCAGATCCATGGTTAGATCAACGCAGCTGTTTTCTGAATTGATGTCATCTATTTCTTTTTTATCACGAGCTCTTATCATTTTAGCAATGCGTACACTTCACTCTTCGTTGGACACATTGGCTACATTATACGTGTCACTTTGATCTTTTTTAAATAAATAGAAATACTTTTTTGCAGCTTCTTAGTAAAAAATCGGTCTGGATAAAAGTGTTCGGTCGTATTCTTGACAGTAATTTTTACAGTGATGTAAAACATCCCCAATTCTTACAAACATCGTTCTTAAACAAAGAAATTGCCAGATTTATTTTCATGGTCTTTATGCTTTGTTTGCAAATGCCTGTTTAATTTATTTGGATTCATTCTGTCAGCAACCCAAATATTTAAACATATTACACGCTACTGTGTACTGTGTGTGTGTGCATGTACTGTATTTATAAAACCAAAATTCAAATACACAAGCTTTAAATCACTCAGTTGCAACAGAATGGAAACGAAATAGTATACGTCTACTCGCTGTTGCGCTTGCTATTAAACTAACCTAACTGAACATGCATTATGGTTTTATATGTTCTGTCTCCACTGTCACAATTCTGGATCATTCTACAGCGCTCGGGAAAGTTCTAGATTCCGTGTTTCATGCATCATAACATATTTAAGAAAAAGGCTGCGAAACCTGAAAGTTTGGGAAACGCTGGATTAAACTATCTTGTCATTACTAGGTCATTACTAGTCATACTAGTTTATCTGTTGTTATTTTAAAATTCTTTAGAAAAAATGAAAATGTGTTGTTGTCTAAGTCCCAGAATCAGTTACCCATTATTCTTGTAAATTATTAGGTGATTAGAAACACATTAATGCCTATTTGTACAAGAAATACTTTCTGTATTGTAATTACATAAACTCTGCACTAAATTTAGGACATTTATTTAAGATTTACATGTTATGAAAGTTGTACCATGAAAGATGGTATACAATCATTTTCAATCATAACAAAGAAGTTTTCACCACTAAAATCGCTAATAAACTGCAGTGTAATCAATCAACTGTTGTTCGAAAGAAGTATGCAGAAGTTGGAAAAATTTAAGATAAACCCCTCAGTGACCGTCCAAGAAAACCCCTGCTAGAGATGATAATGTGTTAACAAGAATGTATCTGGCTGGCAGGAGCCTCAATTCTACAGAACTAGTAAAATTATGGTCAGAAGCTACTGGTGTGAGTTTGTGTAAGAATAAGACTTACTTTTTGATTATTAGGATGTAGAAAACACAACAAACCACTGCTTTCGGAGAAATAGAGACTCAACCATTTACGATGGGTAAAGGATCCTCGTTACTGGACACCAGAACAGTGTCAAAAGAGGCTGTTTAGTAATCCACTTTTAATACCAACAGTCATGCTGATAATAGGTATGTCAGAACGTTTTCTATACAAGAATTATGTACTATTTACAATAAAACATCCAACTTCTTGACGCTCAGTCAATATCACATTATTATCATCATCATCATCATCATCATCATCATCATAACCACCCAGCCATTCGCGTCCACTGTTGGATATAACCCTCTCTCATTGTTGTCCATTTGCATCAAGTTCCAAGTCTCTCTACTGAGATCGTCATTCTATCGAGTTGGTGGTCGTCCCCTATTTCGTGTTGTGTCTCCCAGTTAGTTCTATTTCAACTCTGCTATTCTTCCAATTACATCTTTCATTTTTATGATCTGTCGAATCTGCTCATTTGGTACTCTGCTTCGCAGGCAATTTCCTAACAGTGCTCGCTCCATGGCTCACTGAGTTACTCTAGTTTATTAACGGATTTTGGAATCATTGTCGAAGTTTCTGTCCCGTATGAGGGTACAGATGGAATGCACTGATCATATACTTTACCCTTCAGGCATACTGGTATGTTGTTCTTATACTTTTCTCAGTTTGCCAAAAGCTGCCCATCGGGGAGCGTGGTAGAGTAGTGGCGCGGCGCTTGCCTTCGGAGTTACCAAAAGTTGCCAAAATCGCCCAGATTCGAATCCTGAGCACTGCACTTTCCAAAGGTGCTTGTGTTGTCTTAGTTAGATTTGATACCGGGGGGGTTTTTAAGGGTGGGGCATGTTAGACCCATGAATAGCGCGAAATGTTCTGAGCCGGGATAACCCGGGAACTCCATGATTGTTAAAAAAAAGCTGCCCATGTAAGACCAATTCTCCTCTGTATTTCGCTTACCGATTTTAATTTCGATAGTTTCATTTTAAAAATACTTTAAATTATCTATAAAATATATGCCTAATTTCGAATAAGACGAAAAAAAAAATAGTCTTAAAAAGACTGATTTCTTTTATAAAGATGAACGAAAGCAGAGAAATTTAAGAAACACAAATACGCGATAATCTGTCAATTTGGTAGCTACTTTCGCTTTTGTCAGGGAAGGTACAACGCCGACAAAACTAGTAGGTATTGGCTGAAACTTTTACCGCCACGAATTTTTAAAATTAGTTGGCATATTTTCCGATGGACTTGTTTGGTTGGTGGCGCTGTATTTATAATTTTCCACTTGTTCTATTACGTGGTTGCCTATGCTTCAGTTTCCACTTAAAACGCGGTTCCCGATGTTATTATCAAATTCATTTTGAAGCCTCCTTTTTTTGATGCGTCTTTCAGAATTTTGTGCATAGTTTCCGTTTCTCTCATGTCATCTGATGTCAGCACTATATCATCAGCAAATTTCAGGAGGTTCAGTTTTCGGCCATTTATATTTATCCCTATTTCTTCCCGTACATTTTTAAATATGCAATCCAACCGCTTTGAACAATTTGGGAAGAATGATGTGCCCCTGCCTCACATCTAGCTCTGTTTTAAACTTACCTGTTGTTGTTTCGTAAAGTTATACATGACGTTGCATTTCTATATATATTTTGAATTAGGATTGTGTACCTATAATCTATTCGACTTTGTTATAGGGCTTCAAATACCAATCCATATTTTATGGAATCATTAGCGTTTTTATAGTCTATGAATGTTAAGATTCGTGGTCTGTTATATTCAATACAATTTTCAATTAAATGTTCTATGGTTTCCAGATAGTAATGTGTTCCATAACTTGCTCTAATCCCGGCCTGTTCGCTTGATTAGTAGAAGTTTCGATGTTAACCGTCTTGTTATGATCTTCATAAAAAGCTTATGCATATGTGTTAGCAGGCTAATACGTCTGTAGTTTTCCAATTTTGAGATATCACCCTCCTTGTCTATTCTGGTCACTATTGGGTTATTCCACTTATCTGGTATAGTTCGTTAAACAATATTTTAATTGTCTGTAAGAGACTTTTTCTTCCTGATTTTATTGCTTTGATTACTTACCACTTCATCCTCTCCAGATGAGCGATTATTTTTAATTTCTGAGAGGGCCGTTGTAATTTCATCTATTGTAATGTTGTTCCTTCTGTTGTTACTTCTTCATGAATTTTTTTGCTGGTACATAGATTGCGATTGAATTTTTCTGTGACCTCAATACCTTCTCTGTTTATTAGTATGCTTCCGCTCTTATCACGAAGTTTACTTATTTCATTTTTCCCATGCGATAGTTTAAATCTCATAATTTTTGTGATTCTATTTTCTTCTATTGTATTTACATCACATAGATCTGTGATGTGTGTGTGATCCATAAACAATGTCTTCACGTGATGCTTGCTTGATGAAAATCATAATTCTGCTTGGGCCTTCTGTTCCTGTATCCATAAGAAGGAACAAGATCTGATAAACAAGGAGCAATTGTTGCTACTTCATTACTTTTTCGTTTAAAAGTATGTAATAATCTTAAAATGAAATCGGCGCCAAAATGACCGGCGCTAAAATGGTGGCGCCAAAACGGCGGCGCCAAAACAGCGGCACCAAAACGGCGGCGCCAAAACAGAAGCGCCAGAACGCGGCGCCGCAACCTCAATGATGATGACAATGCACCTTATTACATAGTAAAATGGTTAAATCTTGAATTTCGACCAATAATGCCGATAGATTGGATTGGCCAACACAATTCCCAGTTCTTAATCCCATCGAAAACGTGCCATCATTTCGAAGAAAAAACCGACAAAAATGGATATAACCGAAACCCTTATCAATGTTTTATATTACTACATCTCTAATTTTGGCGACGAGTGAAGAAAGACCTACGTGTCAAAGTCAAATATAGTAAAAGTCTATTCGTACAGTCTGCTAACCCCAAAGTCACGTTTTAAGCGTCCGTTAAAATGGCATTAATCGGAACGATCGAAGCTTTTAATGCAAAAGAGTCAGATATCACTACGTATCTCCAACGCCTTGAACAACTTTTCAAGTGTAATGACATAACCTCTACAGAAAAGAAGTTGTCGTTCTTACTAACATTAATCGGAGGGGAAGCATATAGTGTGCTTAAAGACTAGTTGACACCTATTTTACCAAGCACGAAAAGTTACGATGAGTTGAAAACTACACTTATCAACCATTACAGTCCTAAAAGGTTGACAATAGCAGAAATATATAAGTTTTATAATGCTTGTCAAGAAAGTGGAGAGGACATTAGGGCTTTTGCAGCTAAGTTGAAGAATTTAGCAAAGTATTGCCAGTTTGGGCCTTTCCTCAACGATGCTCTTCGGGACAAATTCGTCTGTGGGTTACGCTCAGAAAACAGCAAACGTAAACTGTTAACCGAAGAATACCTGATGTTTGAGAAGGCATACCAAACAGCCGCGGGTATGGAGTTGGCAGAAGGACAAATTAAAGTGATGGGTTCTGAGGCTATTGCGGTAAATGCACTACAATATCATAAAAATAAGTCCAAATGGAAGTCTAATTAAGCTAGCAGCAGTTCGTCAACTCAAAGTCAAAGCAACCTGAAAAATAGTCATCCAACAATCCGTCAGAAGTCAAACGAGAAGTGTAAGAGATGTCTTCGTGTCCACCACAATGATAAATGCCCAGCTGTCTACTGGAAATGTTATTCCTGCAACCAAAAGGGGCACACTGCTAAATCGATACTGTGTAAAAATCATGTATATGGTCTAACCAGTGAAGAGGATCAGTAGCAGGACGGTGAAGTAGAAGACGAATCGTTAGAGACGGGTGAGCTGTACCTATTTAATTCGCTGAATAAACCTAAAGAAAATGGAAGCCTGCAAGTCAAGTTACCTATTGAGGGTAAAATTGTTCTTATGGAAGTGGATTCAGGTGTAAGTAAGTCAGTAATACATGTTGATGATTATAAAGTACTGTTTTGTAATCTTAGAGTAGAACCTGTTAATTTTAAGTTAAAAGTAGTTACAGGGCAAAATGTATCTATTGTTGGTCAAATTATTGTCAATGTAAAGTACCAACAAAAAATGTTTGTTTTACCACTAATAGTTTTATATACCTAGTCACACTAAATTCATTCCATTGTTAGGAAGGAATTGGCTGAATATTTTTAACCCAGAATGGAAAAACGTTATCGATAGTAATGTCATTGTCAAGCTCAATAGTAATGATTCAGTATCGTTGAATAAGTCGAGTCAAGTAGGTATTGAAGTCAAGCATAATGAATTAATTTCTCAAATTACAAGTAGGTTCCCAAGTGTGTTTATGGATGAACCAAAGTCTTTTATAAAACACTTCAAAGCTGAGTTCAAAGTCAAAGATGGTACAAAACCAATTTTTCATCAAGCATACGAAATGCCTTATTCTTTAAAACCTAAAGTTGATGTAGAATTAGTTAAAATGGTCAAATCTGGGGTACCTACTGACGAAAGTAAGTTTTAGTAATTGGGCGAGTCCAATTGTAATTGTACCTAAGAAAAATTCTAGTGATATTAGGATTTGTGTAGATTTTAAAAAGACCTTAAATCAAGTTATAGATAGTGACCATTGTATCTTACCGTTTCCGGAAGATATTTTTTTTTCTAGTTTAAGTGGCAGTCATTGTTTCATAGACCTAAAGGGAGCTTATCAGCAATTGCAAATCAGTGAAACGTCCAAAGAACGATTCACGATCAATACGCATATGGGTTTATTTCGTTATAATCGGTTAACTTACGGTGTAAGTTCTGCACCAGGGATATTTCAATCGATTATAGAAACTATTTTATCTGGTTTGGATAATACAAAATGTTATTTAGACGAGAATTCAGTTCATGGGTCCGATATAAAACAATGTCATCAAAATGTTATTAATGTTATGTCACGTCTAGAAACACATAATGTTAAAGTCAACGAAAATAAATGTAAATTGTATAAAAAGAGATAGAATTTATTATAGTTATTCCCAAAACCTTGCAAAATGAAGTTTTAAAACTTTTTCGTGAACAACATCTGGGAATTGTTAAAACAAAAATGTTAATGAGATCATACTGTTGTTGGCCAAAAATCAATGAAGCCACTGAGAAATTTATAGGATCATGCGAAGTTTGTCAACAAACACAAAATTTTTCAAATAGTAGCACTTTATTCCCATGGCCTAGTGCACCTAATAACTTTTATCGAGAATATAGACTTTTTCCAAAAGTACAATTATAGTTTCTTAATACTTGGTGATAATAAATCTAAATGGATCGGTGTTAAATTGATGGAAAATGGTACAAATGCAAAAGAATCTATTTTAAAATTAAAAGACGTTTTTTCAGTTTTTGGTTTACCTGTTGACATTATCTCGGATAATGGACCACCCTTTAATTCCTCTGAATTTAGTATTTTTTGTTAAGCAAATGGAATGAAACCAGTCATAGCACCCCCCTACCACCCACAAAGTAATGGAATAGCAGAAAGAGGTGTCCAAACAATTAAAAAAGGTCTTGGAAAGACAGTTTTTCTTGCAGAAGGGAAGGGAATCAGTAAAGATATGATAATTAGTCATTTAGCAAACTTTTTATTCACATACAGAAACACTCCAGCAAGTATTACAGGGTTATCTCCAGCTGAAAGCTTATTTAAAATTACCGAGAACCAGATTTGCTTTGATGAAACCATCTTTTAACACAATAAACAATCCCAGATTTGACCTTGACGTTTATAGAAAAACTAAATTGTATTCTTTGAACTATCTGGTATACATTGAAAATGTTCAGTTAAAACTATGGCAAAAAGGTAGAATTGTGAAAATACTAAACCATTGTACTTACTTAGTGCAGGTTGATAACAAAATTAGATTGCTACCTACATGCAAATGATATTAGATCAGATACTTCTATGGAAAAGTTGGATACACCAACAACTAATGAACCTATTTTGTCGTTTCCCAAGAAGTCTGAGCCTGAAAGCATTGTAGTACAGCCAGTACAGGAGAATCACAATTCTGATATAGATATAACACCTAAACTTCATAACGCACCTGGTCCAAAGTTAGTTGAAAAAAATGTAAACTCGGAACAAGTAGAGCATACTAAAACTACTCGTTCGGGTAAAGTCAGTAAAAACCCTAATAGATTAAATTTGTAAAAGTTCTTTTTTAAGAAGGAGGAGAAATGTTATGAATTTGAATTTATATTTTTAGTTAGTAACTTTGTGTTATGTAAGGCTGGCAACAGCAAGAAACGGTCTCTGGTTATGGAGGGTTAATAATCATGTAAGTCGTCATGTTTTTGGTATCAAACTAAAGTGTATAATAAGCTAATATTCAATGTGTTTGGATGAGTCTGTTTATTATAAATCGATACATAACAGCCTGTAAAGTATTACATTATTCTAAGATTAATTATTGTTTTGTAATACCTTAATAATAAAATGAACGTAATTTTGAATACATTTCTTATTCTAGTTGTTTTTTGTTAACAACCATAAATTTAATTTGTTAATATCTGTGTAAGGATGTATATTGATTGGCTAAAAACAATGTGTTCTCCAATACCCCAAATTATCGTAGACGTTTTAAGTATTACTGCAACCCACATTACACAAATGTATTAATGGCAGTGGCTGTATTTACTTTATTACGTGATTTTGTCATATTCGTGGTATTATTAGCTAAACTGTATAACGTAAAAATAGATAGTAGAGTATTTCCAAATAGTTTTCATTACCAATATACCTAAACAAGCGACTAATCTCGCATCTCAGTTGAAAATTAGAAACTGTGCAGCATTTACCGCATAGTGGTCGCAATGACTATGACTATGTGTATTTGTATACCAAAAGCAAGATTGGTTTTAAATACTGTAGGTTTAGTAATTGGCGACTAACGACAACTAAATCTATTGCTCTATTCGCTTTGTGCTCTCCACTTAAATTAAAACCTTTAACAAATTATCTTTAAGTTATTTATTATTTCAAATAATACACAAGTAATTATCAGAGTAGGTAGTTAATGTGACTCCAAAATCATGTACAGCACATTTGCGATAATGCGAACCGTGTACCGTGAAGGTTGTCATTAATATTACAAAAAAGGTTACTACATTTGCAATTAAAATCCATTTTAATTCGTAATTGTATTCGTACGATGATACAGCATACATAAATGTTTAAATCAAATATAAATTAAATAATGTCTCTCTGGTTTCGGGTCCTAAATGCTTAGTATTATACCGTATACAGTGAAATATTCATTTTCGAAATGATTATGTACCGTTTTTATCCAAAGAAAACTTCTAAGGATTACAGTTTATTTATATTTGTTGTTGTGCTATATCACCTTCTCGAAGTATAAATATAAAGAGCGTTGTTTTTTAAAATAATAACTTTGTTCTTGCACTGCTTAAAGCCTTTACTTTTTACTATATTTCAACATTTATACTAGAAAATTTTAAGCGAAATCGTAACTTACTTAATAAGCAGCTTTTTTCGATATGTTCAACTATATGCTGGATGTTACATTTAAAAAAGCAACGTTGATACCTCTTCTGGATATATCCGGAAGTGGTAGATGGTCTTTGATAAGTGAATTATACAAAGCATCAATATGCTTATAATGTGCTGTACTATATTATTCAAAATGATTCTATTTTGGAAACTAACACAGCAGTTATAATGTTGTGCGTTTTTTTCAATGACACCTATATAATCTATTCAGGATTGATTTGCTATCCAGCAGGCTGTTTTTTTTTCTAAAGTTGGATTTCTTAAATATTATTTGATTGATTTCTACCAATGTCAAAATGAAATTGCCCAGTTGCCAGCTCTAGGGTCCCCTGTACTTTTCTAAAATAATCGTAAGTTTAGAAATAATAAAACACATAATATACCTACATAATTGTCAGAATGGTGAAAGTTATTAACAAAGTGACTAAACTGCAAATTGTGAAAGGTTTCAACCACCATAAAAGAGATAGGCCAGACTTCACACGATTCACCATTATAAATCGATTAATTGATATATTTGGGGTAAGCATGTATTATTTCTTAAATATGCAATTGCAAATTACTTATAATTTTAGGTGTCTGAGCGTTCTATAAGGGACATTTTATCACAAGGACAGGACGTTTTGAAATCATCCATTTGCAGTAAACGTGCTAAGACGGACGTTTTCTTAAATTACACGTTTAGAAAAGATTTGCAACGACAAATTTGGCAGTATCATCTGAAGAATGAACATTTTACTCTCGACAAACTCTTGGCTGACTCTCGCGAAAATTTGGAATACAAGGGGGTAGGACTACTTTATTCAAAATTATTAAATCAATGGGTTACAAACACAAAATGGTGAATGGACGCAAAATTGTATGTGAACAAAAACACGTCGTTGCATCCAAAATTAAATTTTTGAGACAATTTTTCCAATATCAAAATTCTAGTGAAAATGTGACATTCGTGTACCTAGACGAAACGTGGATCTACCAAAATGGATCCGCGAGTCGTCAATGGATACACGAAACCGATCTTAAAAGTAAACCAGCCAAAATTAAAAGTCAGGGGAAGAGGTTCACGATTTTGAATGTATGGGGATGTAATTTAGGCTTTTTGGAAGGGTGCGACATGTTACTAGACTGAAAGAACAATGGACAGAGACTATCATAAAACTATGAATGGGGAAATTTTTAAAAATTGGTCGGCTAATCTGCTGATTCCTGCTTTGGACAAGTTGCAAGAAAAATTTGTCGTGGTTATGGACAACGCACCTTATCATTCAGTGCAGTTTGACAAGCCGCCCACATTTTCTTTCAAAAAAGGGGTATTGCAGGAATGGTTGATTAACCACCACACTGTCGAATTTCAGGGCAAGATTACTAAGAAAAAACTTTGGGAGTTAATTAAACCTTTTACAGCAGACGGAAATAAAAGATACGTAACTCACGAAATTTTGAAAAAGCGCAAATATGTGGTTCTTCGATTGCCTCCATACCATTGTCAATACAACCCAATTGAAATGGCGTGGGGGTTTTGTAAGGCCTATTACAATAAGCACATAAATTCGCAGCCAAAATCGAAAGACAAGGTTGCAAATTTTTGGCGTGAGGCTCTTTCAAAATGTACCCCCGACATATGGCAAAATTTCTGTAAGCATTGTGAAAAACTTATTTCGGAACACTGGACAAAACATTTGGGAAATCTATCGTTTGAAAATATTCCTCCTTTCATTATTTCAATTGGGGAATCTGATTCACAATCGGAGGGTGCCGATGATTCAGATACTTCTAGTAATTTGATGAAGGTGGAATAGGGTAGGGGATATCCTTTTGGCATCTAAATTGTGAATGAGTGTTTTACAGTTTTTATCTCGCCCGAGAAAAACACTGACCCCAGTGGAATAGCAACTTGGGTCTCTTAGCACCAGAGGCAAACAGTCAACCACTGGACTACCATAATATCAATTTGAAACATGAGCGGCATGGACGTTAATTCTTCTTAATTTGCTGCAAGACCTAAATTTAGGACAACAAAGAATGGCGTGGAATATGCTCTGTATACATACGATTTGAGTTCAGAATTCTCGTGTAAAAAGAACAGCAATATGTATTTGAAATGTGTTACGACAACATTTAAATTATAGTTATTATTTTATTTATAATGAAATCATTATTATATCTAAGTATTATAAACCAATATTGAGCAGAAATAGGCGGACGTTAAATGAACAAACTCCACTGGCAACATTGCCTGTTTTCAAAAAAACATAACCTCCATCAAGAAATACTAGCATAACCCAACTTAATTAATTGACAAATTTCATTGATACCACACATTCCCCCAGATTTCCACAGCCTACTAAGTGGCAAATCAATCCTGAATAGATTATAGTTACGAAATTCATATTAGGGAATAGTAAATTATATACGAGGATGATTTGACGGGACGTGAGACTCGACTACTAGCGCCCTCTAGCGGTTAAAATGAACATCATTTTCGAGTTCCGCCATCTTTTTTATACTGACAGGTGAAGTTTAGTTGATCTGTGGCGTTCAGTTAAGAAATTACAACAGTTTAAAGACGACGCTTAAATGGAAAATTCTAAAATGGATAAAAACGCTATTCGTGGTGCGATTCAATTTTTGTTTTTTTAAGAAGCTAAACACGACTGAAATTTTGGCCGATATGCAGCAAACATTGGGTGACAATGCCCTTTCGAAAGCAACGATTTGTCGCTGGGTTGCACGATTTAAACGTGGTGATTTGGGCATTGAAGATGATGAACGACCAGGACCATCAAAAACGGTAACACCGGAAACAGTTGTTCAAGTGCATGATATGTGTTGAAGGATCGAAGTATAAAAATTGACGAGATAGCTAGGATCGTAGGGGTATCAACTGAGCGCACACATCACATCTTGAACGTAGAATTGGGCATGTCTAAGCTAAGCTGTCAGCAAGATGGGTGCCGCGCTTGCTGAATGCTGATCAAAAACGAGAAAGAATGCGAACATCAAGCAACAATTTGAAGCTGTTTAACAAGAATCAGGTTGTTTTTCTGCACCGCTTTGTTACGGTCGATAAAACTTGGATTCATCACTACTTTTCCTTGCCGTAAAGAAGTTTAAGACGGACGAAGAAGTAATTGCTGCAACGGAGCAATATTTTGACAGCCTTGAAGAAGATCACAACAAAGCAGGCATAATGGCACTTCAGCGTCGCTGGTCCAAGTGTGTTGATGTACGAGGAGAATATGTTGAAAAATAAAAAAAATTAATGCTCTAACTCATGTCTTTCATTTCGAGTCTCACGTCCCGTCAAATCATCCTCGTATAATTGTAAAATTAAAAATTGTCATCAGAGAATGGTGAATTTTGTATGGTTATGGAATTCCCATTAGAGTATGCTAAATTATATAGGTATAATTTAGGGATGCCCATCAGAGTATGGTACATTACGTATAAATATATAACTAGGGAGATTTTTTACATAAAGTCATGAATTTCATATATTTCAGATTCCCATCAGAGTATGGTGCATCAGACATAAAGGTAGATGTTTGTATATGGGTCGTTTAGGTTCGTAGGCCTCTCTTCCACTACGACCTAAAAGATGTAGGTATTGTGGACACCACATCATAGTGAATTATATACAGTTACGGAATTTCTATCAGAGTATAGTGTGGTATTCCTCAGAATATGCCGAAATATATATAGATAGGAGATTCCCATCACATAACATTGTATATAGGAGAGTTTTCTGAGTGGCCGATTGGTGAACACGTGCACGCGCGAGTTCCGACCTTTTAGTGTTTTAAAAGCAAGTTTTGAACTTAAATAGTTAAATTGCTTTATTGAGAACTCGGTAAGAGTAATTTTAGGGGTGCTCCCCAAACCTAGCCTATTTTTTCCTTTTAATTAAAATTTGTGTCCTCTTTTTTCCTTTCCTGTTTCACGTTTTGTGCACAGGTGGGAACAACACATACAAATATGTTAAATCTACCAGCAAACAATCTCAATCCAAGTTAATACATTAATAAATAATTAATATAATCTGACTCCTTCAAGAATGGAGACTTCTGACTACAGAAGCCTTCTAGAATCTCAACAAATGAATACCCTTAACATTACAGAACCCGAAAAAAACAAAAGTGTTCAAATCAGAAAAGTTATTAACTTTCCACCCGCTAATGTTTTCCCAAGCAAAGAACAAGCAACAATCCTCAATGCAGTGGAAGGCCCAACCTTGAAAGATTATATAGTCGCAGCTTGCAACATAGTTGAACCGAAAAACATTTTATTTGCTTCGAGAATTTCGAACAACCGCATATGTGTATATCTCGATACCAAACAATCTGTAGACAATTTAATAGACAATCACGACACAATAAATATTGATGGTAAAGAAGTTGGAATCCGCCGTCTTGTAACTCCAGCGCGACGGATAATTTTATCCAACGTGTGCCCTTCTATCCCCCACGAGGTTTTGATTCATTTAGTTAAAGGGCTAGGATTAAAACCTGCTTCACCTATGTCCTTCCTTAGAGCCGGCATACCAGGAGATGAATACGGGCATGTTTTAAGTTTTCGCCGACAGATATATATCCAGCCTAACGTAGAAGTTGAGCTACCTTCATCCGTAATGATAAAAGTTGAAGAAACAAATTATCGTATTTTCTTAACTTTTGATGATCTAAAGTGCTTCATTTGCAAAACTCCTGGACATATAGCTAAT
>JABXWE010034010.1:0-16538 GCA_014611495.1 Limonius californicus
GGTTTTTACGTTTTTCCTATTTGAGGTAGGCGGCGTAGAAAAAGACAATTGGTTGCTTCAATCAACGCCATTTAATTTAGTGACAGCTAAAATGCAGCAGTGGAACCCAAGCCACCGTGCTTTCGCAGTAGAAACCTACTTTAAAACTGGTGATTCTGTAGTCAATACTCAGCGATTGTTCCGAAGACAGTTCAATATCGGTCGTCATGGTGCTACACCCAGCCGAAATGCAATAATGCGCTGGGTCTGAAATTTTAGGCAAACATCTTTGGCTGCGAAGAAGAAACCTCCTGGCCGCCCACGATCTGTTCGTACTCCGGAAAATATCCAGGCTTTGCGACAGGCTGCTCTGAACATATCAGACCGTAGTGCTCGAAAGATGCTTCACCTGTACCTCCATTTTCACCCATATAAAATCGTGACAGTCCAAGAACTTAGTGAACGTGACTACCAAATACGAAGCGAGTGTGCCCAGTCAATTCTGAACATTCTTAATGATAACAGTATCGTTCTAATGTCCGATGAAGCCCATTTTCATCTCTCTGGGTATGTAAACCGGCAAAATTTTCGATATTGGTCGGCGGATAATCCTCGTGAACTTCACGAAAGACCACTTCATTGTGAACGCGTGACGGTCTGCTGCGCTGTAGCAAATTTCGGAGTAATAGGTCCATATTTTTATGAAGAGGACGGACACGCTGTTTCTGTTAATTCAGCTCGTTATGTGCAAATGCTGAATAACTTCCTCGCACCAGAGTTGGCTCGGAATGGAATCAATCCTGCAAACATATGGTTCCAACAAGATGGTGCTACTGCACATACGGCGAGAGCGTCAATGGCCGTGGTTCAAGAAATATTTCCGGGACGTGTCATTTCCAGAAATGGAGACCTCGCTTGGCCTCCGCGCTCACCAGTCCTCACGGTGTGCGATTATTTCCTCTGGGGATATCTGAAGTCGAAAGTTTACGTGAGAAGACCACGTACCATTCAAGAGTTAAAATTAGCAATTTGTAATGAAATACGAGCCATACCAAAAGACATGGTACTGAGGGCGATGAGAAATTTCCGAACACGGCTGCAGCACTGTGTCAGAAATGGTGGTCGTCACTTATCAGACATAATTTTCAAATAAAGTAATTAAAGATATATTTTAGTAAATGGCAATTCTTTTTCTCTCATTTTTCGTAATATAAATGTATGTTGTTGTAATTTCGTAATGTTTAAAACCATTTCAAAACCGTCCCGTTTTTCTGCCGGTCCCTGTAGGTATAGCACTCTCTAAACGAGGGGTAATCCACTTATTACCTAGACTATGAAGAACCTATGTTGAAACTATTCAGATTACCCATTGTGAGTATTTAGACTACTTCTGTTCTACTTCAAAACTATCCAAACTACCCTACCCCTGGATTATCCCAAATACGACGAATCTACTTTGCAGTACTCAGACTATTTCTGAGCTACCTCAAAATTATAGAAAATATCTCGAAATTAACCCAGGATTAGCCAGGGACGGTCAAATCTAGTTTAGAATTACTGGCGTTAGCTCTGGACTACCTTAAAGCTATACGAGCTATCTTTAAATCACCCCAAGATTTAGTCAGACTATGCCAAATCTAGTTTGGGATTACTCGCGTTCGTTCTGGACTAACTAAAAACTGTCCGCGTTACCTTTAAATTACTCTGGGATTACCTAGACTACGCCGAATTTATTTGCGAATACTCAGACTAGCTCTCAGCTACCTCCAAACTATTCATCCGACCTTGAAATTACTCTGGCATTACCTGAACTACGAAAAATCTACTTTTCCAGTACTCAGACTGGTCCTGGACTATCTGAAAACTATCTAAAATACCCCTAAAATAATCGAGTATTATCCGATATACCTAGACTACGTCCATTCTACTTTGGGACTATTTGGGCTAGTTCTGGAGTACCTCAATACTATCTTAGAATTACCCAAACTACCTCGAGAACATCAAAGCTACATCGAAACTATTTAAGGATGGCAAGAACTACCCTGGGATTTTTTAATCTACACCTCTATTTGAAGCTATATCTAAACTACCCCAAACTCTCGCAGAATTAAATACTTCGAACCTACATCGGGACTACTCGGACAACGTCAGTACTGCCCTTGGTCTGCCTCGATATTACTCAGGCTACTGAAACTACCTCCAAACATCCCAACATTCTTACTTCCATTACTTTGAAAACTACGCGAAGACTTCTCGGACCAGTTTGGGACAATCCCTAAACTACTAAGATTATTTGAACGGCCTAGACTACCTCGGGAGCGTTCGGACTAATCCCAGTACGCGTACATACTTCGTACTCGACTTACCTATCGATGTTTTAAAACATTTCAGAAAGAATACTTAAATCTATAACTTGAAGGCAATCCCACTAAACCAAGTTTGCTTCATTGAGTGCAGTTTTTATAAAAGCTAGTTAGTAGTTACCAGAAAAATACTGAAAATGAAATTGCTGTTATAGATCTGCAAGATTTTGAAGAATAAGAAGGCATTGAATTTAACTTCTTGCCCATAATTAACGAAACTGAATTATGATACTGGTTCCATTTAAAAAGCAAATGTAAAATTTCTACTTTTAAAATCACAATTATATAAAATAATAAAAATGATATCGAATTTTGAAGAAAACGATTACATTTAAATTAGATTAGCGTCCAAAATTCTTCGATGTATTGTATGAGCAAAAAGTAAATTGATTCACAATCTTCTGTCAACCTCTGTTGGTAAAACAGAGACCCTTGTAGTAATATTAACGTCAAAAGCTCACTTAAATAAGAACATGTTAGTTCGTTGTTTAGTTTTTTTTTATTATCAAATAAATTAAAGATATAAATCCACAAGTACCAATCAATAATGCAACTCTAATAATTAATAAATTGTCACGAAAACTATTAAATACAACAACTGTCGTTGTCATAGACAGTTTATTGTTTTGTGATGTTAAAATACACAAGACTTCAAAATTCCACAGGCACCCCTGATGAATTTACTTTTTGCTCATATGCATATTGCTCATATGCATATTGCTCATATATTTATTACTATTGTAATTACTTGGGAATATAGAAAATTTGGGAATTTTTGACATATGCTTTTTTGGCATATGTTACGCTAATGGTATATTTTCGGGAAAACTTAACAAGTGGTTTTTATACACATTTTGAAAGAACATGGTAGCTGTTTATTTGTTTTGTAAATGTCGCAGGTTTAAGTGTTTATTAGACTTGATCCTCTCCAAAGAAGTTAAAGTAGTGGAAAATACTTGTATACATTAATTAAAGCACTGCAGATTCCATTGGTCCAAGTTCCATAATGTTCAATAAAATTGTAATTCAACGTGTATACGGACCAACAAGCTAGATCAATTATTAACACTACTGAGTCAGCCTTAAAAACTGGGGAATTTATTTTCTTCATACTTTAATTGATGTAGGTATGCTCGTTTAAGTGATGCGTCGCTGCTCCGTACACGTAAATTGTATTCAGTTGACATCAGTGGTAATCTCTAAATTAAGAGTTGTTTGCTCAAAAGATGCAGCTTCATTCGGTCTCGTAAATTTATATTTTTGGACGACTACTAACGAACGACTCAAATCGTAAAAGCAAGAGATTCTTAATAAAATACCATATAATTTGTGAATAAAATGTCTTCAATGATAACATACTATCTTGTATTAGATGCAAGGACAGTTACATAATATTTAATACTTTTTTAAAACTGCGGAAAAGGTTATGAGGAAATGGGAGTAGATATGCTCTTTGACGATATCTAGGTTTCTAACAATTTTGCATAACTATAGATCCTTTCACTGTATTGCCTTGTTCAAAGTTTAAGTTTATGTTGTAGTAGGGAAAAATAGAATAGACATTAGACCATAGGTATGTTTCTTTATGGTACCCAGCACTGCCAAAATACTAAAAAGGCATACAATGTTCCACATCTACATAATGTGGCAGATCGTTTCCATAATTGTAGCCTGATAACAGGAAATAATAAAAGATATTAGATGTGTGCGTAACATGTATATAGAGGTAAGGTAACAATAGAAATGAAACAATGTATAAACGTTTTCCATACATTGTTTAAATTTGCCAGAATCATGTTACATAATATTTATAAAAAGTTGTAAACAACTACTGTAACTCGCGTAAAAGAAGCTCGGGTACAATGACATCCTGAATATAACAAACGTCTACAAAATAAATGTTCACATTTGCATTGTTTACTGTATTGTTTTTCTGGCGTACGAGGGGGTATATTGATAAGTACTTAGCCTACCATATAAAACGTCACAATATTTCAAAACAAAATTTTATTGATTTAACAAAATCTCCTTTAAGAACTATACATTTAGCAGAACGTTCATAAAGTAATTCTAAGCCATTTAAAAAAAAACTTTGTCTTAACCACTCCTCAACGGCACATATTGCTTCGTCATTTGTCGAAAATCATTTACCTTTCAAATGTTTTTTGCGTTTTGGGAACAAATAACAGTCTGACGGTGCTAAATCCGGAGAATAGGGCCGACTAATTCAAAACCAATTTCATAAATTTTTTCAGTGAAATCAACGACTTGTGAACAGGAGCGTTGTCTTGCAAAAAGAGCACACCTCTGCCAAGTTTTCCTCGGCGTTTTTCCACAATTTTCTTACGCAATTAAGTTACCAAATCAGTATAATATGCTCCCGTGGTAGTTCTACTCCGTTCCACATAATCTATCAGCATCTTTGTCCCAGAAAACTGAAGCAAAAATCTTGCCAGCCGATTTTTGAAAACGGAATTTTTTGGGCCGTGGAGAACCAACATGCTTCCACTGTTTGGATTGTTCTTTAGTCTCTGGGTCATAGTGATAGATCCACGTTTCGTCTATAGTAACAAGCCGTTCCAAAAGTTTGAAGAATCTTCTGCAAAACGGCGGCAGATATCCTTTGACGTTGTCAATCGAACGCACTTCTGATCAACGTTCAAGCATCTTGGAATCCATTTAGCCGAAAGCTTTCTCATATCCAAGTCGTGTTGAATGATGTGACACATACGTTCATAGGAAATGTGCAATGCTTCTACAATATTCTTGATCCCAATACATCGATTTTCTAAAATCATATCATGATATCAAGATATCATCATAGTTGTAACCGTAGCAACCATATTCACTTTTCTTTACTAGAAACATTCCAGGCTAACTAAATATCAATACACCCTCGTACAGCTATTGTTCTTAGAAACAAGACTTTATTGTATGATATCGAAAATATTGACTTACAAGCAAACTTTATATACAATCATTTGTTAAGGATTATAATTAAAAAAATAATGTAAGACAAATACTGGATTTCTTAAATTTATGATATTTTTGTGGCTTTGAAACTTACGGATGCGGTCATTTGAATTGAAATCATGTACTGAGGAAATATGTAGTTTTAAAGAATGCTTTATATTTATTGGCGATTTACTAAACAAAGAGCTGAAATGCCATAATTTTTTGGAGGTGAAAGTTAATTTTTGTTCGTAACAAATATGGTGTTGGAAGTTTTAGTACTGTAAATAATTTTCCCGGATACTGCGATTAACGGATATAACGAGCAAATTGGATTGCAAAGATCTCGCTATAATCGAGTATTATATACCTCATGTGTAAGTTTAGAGAGATAACAGAGGGTTATTACAAAGGCAGTAAAAAATAGTAAGAACACTTATTATAGCGTGTGTTTACGGTAGCAGGACTTCCACCCGTTTTCCTTTATTTTCTATATCTAACAAACACAGCAAGCGTGTTGTTAATATTGTAGATTCCATTATCTATTAATATATACAAATGCAATTTGGTTTGGCTAATACATATATACTTAAACTTCGATTATTGATGTTATAAACAACAGTTATGTACCTACAGTAAACAAGTTATTCGAATTTGAACAAGTATAGAAATATAAATAAATAATATTAATGACAGATGATTAATGCCATGCAGAATTTAAAATGAAAACTAGGTGAAATACAGGAATAAGTGAGGAACTTCTCAGAAATCCTCGATAATCGACTAGTCCTGAAATAGAAACCAGGAAAACTGCTTAGAAATTTATAATATGATTACACGTTTCTTATATCTACATCGACATTTATGTTTACACATTACTAATGGATTTATTATTGAAATCCTAAGAAAATAACATTTGATTTTGTTTACAATTTGATTTCTCTTGTTTAATACATAAAGTCTGACATACATATTTAAATAGCGGTGTTGTTTTGTGCATTTCCCTTATCGATAGAAAACGTCTTGGTAAATACTATTGACAAAATGTACGGTTTATAGGTTGAAGTATAATTATATTCAAGTAGGTACGGGAAGTTCCGTGTTGGTTTGCTTTCCGGGTTCTTTTCCTGGGCAGCATCCCGGATCTAATATGAATTAGTTTTCTGTGTGTTTTGAGCTATTTATAAATTGCAATTGACAATTCATTGTGTTTTTTCCGTTCTGGGATTGGGAATTTGCATTACCTTGAACAAAGCCAACGCCTACAGCTCGTTTTGCAAGAACAGCATAAACAGACTCCGTTTGCAGCCGCCTTTGTGTATTAAAAGAAAATCAGTTCGGATTGTTGTTTGTCAAGGTATACACGAGCAACGTGAAGTTTATGACTTGGAATTAATTTTTTCGCGGTTTAGCTGTCGTGAGAAGGTCTAGATTTGTAATTTGCCTTGGTGTTTTGATATCCTGGTTTGCGATTTGGTTTTGTTGCAAATTTATATTTCCACGTTACCTACCTACTTGGTTCTTAATATTTAATTACGTTCGTATAAAAGCAGTACACGCAGCAGTAACATGCCTGGCTGTATTAGAATATTGGAATTTCTTAATTTGTCTTTGTTTTCTATAACAGGCTCAATAATACTTCTTACTAAATATTATGACGGAGGTAATTGTATTCCTATTCGGTATGTAAATGCGATCGTTAACAATGTGACTGACGTTAATTTCAACGTCACAGGCATGGTAAAAATTCCATAAAGACCATCCCGCAAACAAACAATAACAAGTCTATGTAATTGAAATGGAATGATTCAATTACGACATACTTTGCCATACTACGCAATGAATACTTCGTATTTATGAAGAGAAGTCTATCAAAAATAAATGAATTTTTACAATACTGACGTGAGCGTTAGAATATTGTAAGATAACGGTTGTCACTAACACGGTAGGAAAAAGTGCGTGCGTGATAATTTTTATGTACAGTAGGCTCACCAATATAGTGATTAGATAATGTCAAACATTTGGCTGCTGTAAAACAGAGGGTTCAGTAAACACATCCTTCTAATTTATTATGTTTTGTATTAAATTTGTTCTAGAAGATTCAAAGGAAAATCCCTGTTGATTACTAATTTGTTTGGTTCAAATACCGTTCTGGTATTTTCATAATGACTTCATTGCATTTAGTCAACACTATTGGATTTTCACTTTAAACGTTTCAGATAGAGTACGCAATATTTGCCCACATTTAATAATCTCCTTAATATTATAATCGAAAATGCGTAGGTAGCCTGTAAACAAAATTGTTGGGTTTTGAGTGTTGAATTGACAGGTTTTGTCATCGATCATTCTGCGAGCGTCATTTTATTGTGCAGTTGGTATTCGAGATCGACGTATTTGAAGACTGGCGTCCATATACTGATTAGGGTAGGTAATATTGATTTTTAAAGTGGTTTCTAATTATTATAGCAGGTCATTTTTGAAATAAATGCGACACAACGGCAAAATACAATATAGTATTAATTTAATTACAGAATGCGTGCATTCAACAAATGTATGATTGTTTTCTTGTGTGTGAAATGTAATAATCAAAACGGTTTTCCATTATTAGGAATATTTGAAAATTGGGCCATTAAAACAGCAATCTTTAGAGTGGCTTTTTTAAAGTGATGTGAAATTTCTTTACTATGGCAAGTCGTGGTATTTTTTTTTTTAATATTTGATTTCATATTAGTATTACAAATGTGCGAAATACATTATTTGAAATACATTTCAGATATCAGCAAACAATTTCACACGTCAAAAATACTTCTACATATCTGAAATGAACTTGTGGTATCTGAAATGTATTTCTTATAGCTGAAATTTATTTCGCATACATATATGAAATTCATATCAAATATTTGAAATTGATAGTTAAAAAAGTAATTAGTAATCAGGTGAAATTTTACTATAAAGAATATCGTTTAGAATTGCTTACTACGGAGTTTACCAAAATATTAATTGTTTGGCTATGAAGTAGAATATCAAATCAAGTACTAATTATTGGATGAAGGGGGTATTGTCCTCGACCGACGAGATGGCCCGAGTAAGTAAGTAAAATATCTGTACGTCTTCATTGCGAAATTTCGTTTACTACGCCTTGAAATAATAAAAATTGCTATTATAACAAGAGATATGAGTAGTTGGTTACCTTTTATTCATAGAAATTAATTGGTCATTTCTGTAATTGTGTACATCGATCGCCTTGTATGTCCTTTCATGTTCAAACAATTGTTGTAGTGGAATAGGGATTGAAAAACTACCTGGAGGGTATTTATGTGAATCAAATCAAGTACTAATTATTGGATGAAGGGGGTATTGTCCTCGACCGACGAGATGGCCCGAGTAAGTAAGTAAAATATCTGTACGTCTTTATTGTGAAGTTTCGTTTACTACGCCTTGAAATAATAAAAATTGCTATTCTAACAAGAGATATGTATGAGTAGTCCGTCATCTTATATTCATAGAAATTAATTGGTCATTTCTGAAATTGTGTACATCGATCGCTTTGTATGTCCTTTCATGTTCAAATAATTGTTGTAGTGGAATAAGGATTGAAAAACTACCTGGAGGGTATTTATGTGAATCAAATCGAGTACTAATTATTGGATGAAAGAGGTATTGTCCTTGACTGATGAGATGGCCCGAGGGGGCTGAAGTAAAGGACTTTCACTTCTTAGACAAAAACATAAACAGTTCACAAACTTGCAGCATCTGCTACCTGCTTTGCAAACATTTATTATTTAACCAAGGTGATTAAACACAAGCACTATAATTTAGTGCAGCATATTCTCAATGCGGGGGAAATGTTTTTATGCAAAAAAAGTAGTGCAGGGATACCGCTGTCGCATTAGGCCGCATTCTTGCCCCATGCCATCTCGTCAGCTAAATGCAATATCTCTTAAAAAACCGCAATTTTTGGCTTTCGTATTAGTACTTTTCATGTAAATTATTATCAAAAATAACATTAAGCAGTTTTTAAACAAGTTGTAGACTATATATATATTGAAGTATTTTATAGATCTCATTGCTCTTCGGTATAATTTGATTTCACTGTGCAATATGTTTGTATGGTTATACAATAAGCGCAGAATTCGATTCCCGGGAACCCCGCTATAAAAGCCTAGGTATTTTTTTCAATGGAAATTTCGGTATCTAATATATCTTAAATTAATACGTGGGGATAACACCGCGGGGTAATACTAGACGGCTGAAGCGTAGTGGTGCTGGCTGCACTACCTTCGTCGTAATGCGAATAGACCATAGCAGAAGTAGTAGCAGTACGTATTATTACTTTCCCAGGGCGTTGTATGCTATAAAGGGAGACTATTATCTTATTATTTTTCTAAACAGTATGGTTTTGTGGAAGAAGTCATTAAAGTTATTATTTTTAGATGGTCATGATTGTACTACTTTATCGATATGAATGACCAAAACAGTTAACTGGAACCGTGTTTTTTAGTTAATTACGAACGAAAGTATGTTACATTAATGCTATTGATAGACTGTAAATAAAAAGCCAATCAACTATTATGTATTTTGTTTTGTTTTATTGTATTTTATTGTAGCATCTCATTCGAAATATATATATTTATAACTATTATGTGATATTATAAAATAGAACACATTGTAACATTGCTAGTAAACAGAAATGTTAATTACAAAATGTATTATGTTTATTTTTTTAATTGGTAGTAATCAACTCTACTTAATTCATTGCATATTTTATTTTTATCAACCGTCTGGAATTCAGCAACTTTTTAAATCCGTAAAAATATCCTAACAATATAATTGAAAATTTTTAAACCTTCACTTGTGAAAGCTTCATAATAATAATAAAATAATAACTTAAATAATATTTGCTTTTTTTTGTTGCATCAACAGCTTTCTGAAATTTATTAACCAGCCACACAGTATAATAGTAATAAATCATTCGGAATAATCATAAATATTTTGAATATCTCGTAACTGGAAAAATATTGGTATTCATATATATCACGATTCAGTTCGCTTGTCATCATTGGGTTACCGCTTATTTAAAGAGATACAGATTAGGTAGTAGAAATAAAGTACCTAGCATAGTTTTATAATCAACAATACTTTGACGCGATTATTTTACATTTATGGTCAATTAGTTATTATTTCTCTCTTTATGTTGCGTTCATCCATGCAATAGATTTTTAGTCATACAATTGTTTAGGCCCCTTAAACAATTAGTTTTTTGAATAAATCTTTGGACTTATCTAGTTGTATAACTTCTATGTAAATAAGGGGTTGATTACAACGTGATAAATAAATAAATAATGAATCGATTATAGTGTAACTTTGTTTATCTTTCAATTGTGCTCCATTAACCACGAAAATAATATGGGATGCTGCTGTACTGTAGACACTTGCAAGATTATTTGAAATATAAGAGCTCAGTTGAACTAATACTGGTTTTATGAACTAATTAAGTTTCGCAGTAAAATGGAGAGAATTTAATGGTTCAAAATCAGAATTTTTTGTGTACGAATTAAAAATAAGTGGCATCGAAAATTCGTTATTCGTCTATAAGAGTTAAATTTTTAAGGATCGACTCTGGTCCGTTTTTTGACATCCGGCCTAGTGGAATATAAAGTCCTATAAAACTTGCATGTACCATAACTGCAATAATTCTTTTAAACGTTTAAATGTTTAGTAGCAACTTTTCATATAATCTTTGAAAACAACCCTTCTGTAACGTATTTTCAAAATATGACGTAAAATAGCATTCATGGTTAGGTATTTCAGATACAGGAAGTCAAAAAAGTCGTTTTTAGAGAGGATCTCTCTGTGTCCGAAGCTGTTGCTCCGATTTTGATGAAATTTTAATATTTTTAATTTATTAAACATTTATCGAGAATGAAAAGAGTTCGAAAGCGGAAGTTCGACATATTTTATGTAATTTCTTCCCAATAGCTATTCTGTAGGTCCCCAATGCAAATATAATGATTCTTCCCGATTTTTATAGCTTCAAAGCAAGGCATTTTACGATTTTGTATAAACTCTGACTTAAGGTTTGTTTACTCAAAAGCCTATAATGTAATTGACTCAAATTTAAGTTATTTGACATTAGGGACGTCGGTGAGGCAGTGCGAATACGCGCTGTCAGTCGAGATCACAGTGAAATGCCGCGTGGTCGAACCCCGGCTGAGGCGACCGTATTTCACTTAGATAAGTTTAGAGTGCATTGCATGAATGGTTAGTATGTAAGGGACGCCGGCACCCCCTGAAGTAATACGAAAGCGGTTGAGGGAAGTAGTATGAATGCATGGAAAAAAAAATTATTTGACATTAAAATTGTAATGCCAAGAACTATTTAAAAATATAAGTTATCTGTGAAAAATCAAGCAGACAGAGCAGTCTAGACTTAAAAAAAAAATTATATGAAATGGCTCTAAGGGTTTTGATTACATTGTGTGATGTGATAGACTTGAAAGGTCTACAATATTACTAATCATTTAGTAAGAAAGTTGTTCGCTTAGGCCTTATGACAACTCCAACTATACTTTTACTTAGAAATCGCAAATTATAAAAAAAATGTTTTTTTTTTTTGTTATTTCCATAAATATATTTTCCGTTAAAACTTTCAATATTTTAATATAACTTCGTAACCTAGTAAAAGGTATTAAAACATATTGTACTGTGTTTTAGTTAATCACAAAGTTTGCACCATTTATAAACTACATATATGAAAGTTTTACGAATTTTTGAAAATTTTCAGTTTAATGACTTTTTAGATGCTTCTTTTTGATATAAATCTCTATAATAGTAACTATAAGTTACCCGTCATTGTAAAGCTAGTTTTATGTATATTTTAAAAACAGTAAAATATATCGCCATCCTTTTAAAAATCAGAAAACCAGAGAAGGTTTTTGCATGATGGTATTTTCAAACGGACTTGTGTATATATTAAATACATGGGAAAGTTCACGCGAAGTGTTTTGTTCATTAGGTACATTATCACTGACTCATAGTGTACCTACATATTCTATGAATTATACAGTGTGTTCCTAAATATCATGTACATACGGAAGGAGGTAATTCTTTGGCTTATTTCATGACTAAAAATTCATATAAACATAGGTCCGCGAACGCTTCGCTACTGATATACAGGGTGTTGAAATTTCAAGATTTTTTAGTTTTTTCTTTATAGCTGCCGCAGTTTTTGAGATATTTAGCTCAAATTTGGAATACAGGTTACGCTGCAGGGCTTACATCATTGGTTGTGGGGAGATATTTTTTCAGGGGTCATGCCCCCTTTTCACCCCCTGAACTTGTTTACGGTGCGCCGCTAGTAGATTCTAAAATACAAAATGAGTTTTATGTTTTGTTTAGAATGTTCTTGTTGTCCTGTAGTTTTTTCGTATCTGCGACGGTTATTGGGAAAAAAACGATTTTGTGTAATTCGCTAGACGAAATTAAAATTTTTAAAATGATCTAGTAGGCTCTGGCTTTATTTGGATGATCTCATGTTTCCATTAATTTTGGCAGTTTAGTCGGCACTACCTTATAAAAATTAAAGATGGGATGACCAGGTTTTTGTAGCAATGATTTATTATAATACAAAAAACCAAAACAATAACCATAACAAGGAAACTACGTTACAACAATTCAACGGTATTCACTGGTGTTGTATACACTGGAGATTTGAGATGCCACCCCTACAAAGAATTACCTCCTTCCGTATGTACATGATATTTAGAATTACACTGTATATAGTGTGGCTACTGATTGAATTAGTTTAGTCAAAACAGCACCACATCATACTCAAGTTCAATAGTGTTTTTTTTATACCAAATTTAGTTGTTACCCATGGTTTTAATCTCTGTCTAGTTTCTGTTTACAACCAATGCACTAATCACTTGAGCTGTTGTTTCAAATGGAAACATTAAAAGCTTTATTTACTTGGTTGCAATAAACTTCTTTCTAACAATACACACGTGAGTGACTTTTACTACCCACTGACTTATGTGACATACATTCTATTAATAACGTGTATTTTAGTGTCCAGCAAATTGTAATTTTTACACGAATCAGTTAAGAGAGCGACTGTCAAATAGTTAAAAGGATGGTTGCCAAATTAGCTTAATCATAGTCGTCCATCGAGAAACAATGACACCTTTTACTGAAAAAATGGCCAAGTTACTGTTTACAGTTGCCAATTTGTGCTAATAACAGGCTGTTTGTGAAGCATCATCATTTGAAAGGTAGTGAAGTAAGGCCGGAACGGTATTTGGATGTTTTTGTTGCATGGTTGCATTCCTCGGATGGAATCCGCTCCGGGCACCGCTCGTCCCATCTCCGCAACCTCTCGCGGGTCGCAGACCTTCAAGATTTTGCACTCCATAGTATGGCGCATCTTTACCTTGCACTTCATACCTGTGCTGATGGTTGGGAGAGTCTGAAACTGTCTTCAAACCAACATTGCATGTATATTTAGACCAGTTCGGCGTTTGTTGTTCTTATTAGGTCATTGGACTTGAAGTTGTGGAAAAATTTTACATTGATATGTACAGATTTACACAAGAATCATTCTAGAGGCCGCATTTATCCGAAATGTTTGATGTTTGCTACTAAAAAGCGATTACACCGTTTGTCAAATCAAGTAATAATGGATTACATTAGTTAATAATCAAATGAAATACGGATCTAGCGAGATCTGCTTCTTTATTGATAGTTTAAAAAATGGGGACAACGCTTTGGCTGGACTTTTCCATACGTGCAATAATAATTCCGTACGGATTAGTTTGAAATATGCAGAGAACTTCTTAATTGTTCAATTTGCACAATTGACATAACATTATTGCCTTCAAACTTAAGCCTGATGAGAGAGATGTGCTTACAGTGTGTGTCTATCACTGCTGATATAACCAGAAGTGACATATATATATATATATATATATATATATATATATATATATATATATATATACTTATAAAAGGGAAAGGTGAGATCATTTTTAGATAAATGTTAGCCAAGGTGAGATCATTTTGGAAAGCCGAGATCCATTTTCGGATCTCGCCTTGCTTAGCGTGTATAAAAAGTCTAATGCGTACGTTCTTAATTTTACATTTTAAGGCGGATCTCGTTTTGTCGTTTTTTTCGAATTTTATACACCCTTAGTTCACAAATGGCCACACAGAGTGCGCTCGTGAGTCGAGTGTATATACAGCTGGTTAGATGTGGTTTTTAACCAAAACGAGATCCGAAGATTTGGCAACGTAGCGGAGCTCGTCTTTATCACTAATTTTTTAATATTAGAGAATCTTACCTACATATGTATAATACAGAAGCCACTGTATTGTTAATACTGTACTAACGTGTACCGGGTGATTTTATCTAGGGAAATTCGGTTTTCTCGTAAACGGCTACAGGAACTTATATTCTGTAATCAGTATATTCAGTTATGGTTAGTTATATTCTTACTGTCACTCGAAATTTGAACGTAAAAAATTAATTTAGACGACATTAGGGGTCGCACACTGGGGCTTTTCGCTCTTTGTAGTCCCAAAACTCCCTAGAGCTCCCATTTCTCAACCGATATCAATTTTTTTTAGCAATTGCGAAAAAGTCCATGGAGGCCGATTTTTGAAAAATTCCCGCAAAAGAGTCCAAAAGGGGATCAAGTTACGAATTAACGGAAATTCACACTAATTAGAGTTTGCACGTTCAAGGATCGTTTCCTGAGGGTTTTTAGGTCCGCTGATTTAATTTTGTGATTACTGTAATCATATGAACCTTTTAAAGGGATAAAAATAAGGGTTATGAATTATCTTTCAGAAGAATAAAATACGATATTGTTTCCAAAATTAGTATATGTACAAGGTATTTAATACAGGGTTCGGCAGTCAAACGGAAAGATTTCAAAATTTAATTAATTTAAAAAGAAATATTTTTTTATTAATTTATTAGGTATAAATGTGAAGTACAAGAGTAGCAATTGTTGTTGATGTACAATAACAATTAAAATTAGTGTCCAAATACTACGTTTGTCAAATGTCCTCCATTGAAATTGATGCATTCTTGAAGTCGGGCCTGGAAGATTTGCATGACCTCTCGCAGCATATTGATAGGTATTGCTGCAATCTCGTTCTAAATTTTTGCACTCCCACCTTTTTTTTGACGTCTATACAGTTTACTGAAAGTTGTTTATCTACGTTCGAATCGCCTTATCCGAAGAAACAGGCTGATTGTGCGGTATGTTGAAATGACGTCGAAAATCGCGTCGCGTTTACACCAAATTTCACAATTCAGATAATACGCTTTAACTGCGTAGCCACGCTGTTCACCCGCCCAACGATTGTAAACTAAACGGTAGACCGCGCAGATAATGCTGTTAGACCTTCCTCCTTGATCTTTCCATTGACTGGCGATCCCTGTACTTTTCAAAAGAATGGCAACTAATAAAAATTGTTTTCAATATTATACCGACTAATATTATTCTTTCTAAAAGTGTAAACTGCTATATTTAATATAATATGCGTAAAAAATAAATATCGTATTTTATTCTTCTGAAAAATAATTCATAACCCTTATTTTTATCCCTTTAAAGGGTTCATATGTACGAACGCCCCCCAGGAAATAACTCTTGAACACTCAAACACTAATTGGGCTGAATTTTGAAATGCCACCCCCATTAACGCTTATTTTCATCTGCAATCCCTATATTTATCCCTTAAAAGAATTCATGTAATCTTGGTGACCCCAAAAATTAAATCAGCGGACCTAAAAACCTCCAGGAAACGATACTTGAACGTGTAAACTCTAATTAGTGTGAATTTTGAAATTTCACTCCCCTCAACTTGTAACTTGCTCCCTTTTTGAGGTCATTTTTCAAAAATCGGCCTCGAGGGACTTCTGCGCAATTGCTTTTAACTATTTAAAAAAAAATTTGAAATCGGTTGAGAAATGGGAGCTCTAGGGAGTTTTGGGACTACAAAGTGCAAAAAGCCCCAGTGTGCGTCGCGACGCTACAAATCTAAAAATACTTAAGAAAGACTCTTACCAGTTGAAAATATTGGTAACAGAATTTTTTCAAAACTGCTTGTCAAAACATTGACAAACATAAACAAAAAAAACCATAAGTCGGTACTTTCTTAAGAAATGAACATTATTTTTTAAAGACCTTTTCAGCGATACAACTTTTGACGCCCCGTGCTATTAGAAATGTTGGAGTTCTC
>JABXWE010034011.1:0-12339 GCA_014611495.1 Limonius californicus
AGTAAATTTGTGCCTGCAGGAAAACCGTGGTCATTTTGAAGAGCTTCTTTAGTTTTTTATGTTTATTTTTCTGTACCTGTGAAATAAAAAAATTATAATTTCCAATTTTAATGATTACCTACTTGTTATGATTTGTTTAATAGTGTAGTAATTTAGTTGTTACTGTTATCTTCTAAATTGAAATATTAGAACTCATTTCTTCAAAAATTGATTTATTTACATTTACCATACAACTTAACCTAACAGAACACTGCCAGTTAGGTACTGGCGCTTGCGCTAGAAAGGCTGTGCCTAAACGTCAATTGGTATATAAAGCTTGCATTAGACATTATTTTATTACTCCATGGCCAACCGTTATGTAATTACTTTTTGAACTCACGGTACTAGCAATAGTAACACAGTTTACAGTTGCAGCCGAAGCCAAATTTAATACCCCAGTTTTCCTAAAGTTTCATTCCTTGTGACACCCTGTACAGTATAAGCATTTAAAAAAATGAATAGACGTGTTTGAAAGTTTAACAATTACGACAAGATTAATTACTTTTGATTTTTTTATTACGTCGGATTTAGAAAACTAGTCTCTTAATAATGTACAGCTTGACGTAAAGACAAACAAGAAGAATTATTCTTTATAATTGTGGCAGAAAAACGTTACACTTTGTGACACGTCCCTATGTGAGCTTTATTTAATAATAAAGTTATACAGATTAGTTAGGTTATGTAATACAAGATTATAAAGGATACTAAAGTGACTCAAACTAAGTTAAAAATTGCGTTTTCTGTCGCCTTTTCAGCATGTGGTGCTTTTATATGCTAGACAACGCATTCAAGATTGAAATATAGTAAACAATATTTTCGAAAAATCATAGGAACTGATGGCAAAAATTGCCAACAGTAGTGCTAAAATACGTTATCTTTAGCTTACGTTTATAATATATGTGGATATAATTTAATAAATTTTTTCATCTTATTACAAGTTACCATCTCTTAAGAACATAATTAACACAACTCCAGTGTTGGTATTTATCTAAACTTCTTACAATCAGAACAATTCCACGACTCTATTACCAATCTATTTTGTGGTATAATATACCTATCGTCTTCTATATTGGCTGTAGTTCGGTTTCCAGTTTTCAGGTAAACGGCCCTAATCCCCTTGACGTACAGGGATACGAGCATCAACATAAATTTAAGAAGACATCTCAGCTACCCCTACTTTATAACATACAAGCGTTAACGCGTTATAAGTATGTATCGCATCCATTAATATTATAAAATCGTTGATGTTCACTATTCTCATAATGGGATAGGTGTAAATAAATAATAAAACTTCAATGTCGAATCCCACACAAAATTTAATAAATGAAGTATTAGTTAGTTAACGTTTTCGGGACATACTGTGGCCCATTATCAAACTACAATAAAAGGAAGACCAAGTTCACTTTGGTTATAATAAGACTTAAAATACTCACCAAAAATTTCTTCACCAAAAAATTTACCAAAAAATTTAACTATTTAAAAAATTTTTACACAAAGACAAATCATTCTTAAATTAAAAAGCATTTGTAGAATGATTAAATATAACAAAGGGGGAGTAATGCATTATCCAAATCAAATCGTCAATTCATAACAATAACAAGAAAAATAAGTGAAGAGGACGAAAGCCCCTCACATATTACAAACTAGTTTAAATTTAAACAAAAGAAAGTCCCAACGAACTATGGTAAGGTTTTACACCCCATGAAGGATTTAGCCTGCTAGGCGGAAGGTCAAAGCTACCGTATCCTTACTGTCACACCCGGCTGTCGGGTGCCAAATTAATGACAGGCGGTGGTGTGGTGGGCATCACGCAATACGCAACCGCATCGTTTCCCCTTGTTCATTCGAACGCAGGTACGCAATTATTTAAAGCGACTGGGTAGACTACACCGTGTGTGTCCAGTGATCTATAACTTCCGCAAACACAATTTTTACAAAGCGGAAAATCATTTGTAGGTGTGTAGTTGCAAACATTTAGAATCAGTCTGTATAATAATAAATATAGTTTTGTTCTTAACGATTTTTTTATTAATTGTATTTGTATACAGTTACCAAATTTACCGACTGTTTTAGTGCCAACAACATTCAAAGGCAATTAAGTTGTTACCAAGCATTATGATTAGTGAACATAAATCAATGTTCTCATTTCGCTAATAGTTCTTTTTAATGAATAAACGCACAAAATACGTAATCTCGTGAGACTTTGGTTTGTTACCTAATTTTTATGAGGAAGTAATCCAATCTTCATCATTACTAATACTTTCATTTTCTTATTGATTAGGAATTGATAGTTGATGTACAAGTATTCAGTAAAATTTCCGTTGTATTGTAAATTCCTTCAATTAGCTGCGATTATTTTCGTACCTGAATGTCTATTTGCTGGTTTGATTTCTTTTTCTTCTCAGCCTTCTTCAGGCCATTTGTGGACATAGGCCTCTTTAATATCATCCCACCTCGATCTATTCTGCGCTATGTTCTGCCAGTTGAAACTACCCGTTTTCTTCACATCATCCGCCCAACGGCGGATTTGATATATATATATATATATATTGTGGTGATATACCAGTGCTGATGTCTTACGTCGACAGAATTTTGTAATTTGTGTTACTTATGTTTTAGTTTTACTTGGTTTATAAATAATGACTGGCACATCAAAGCATGTAAACAGGAATGTTTATTCTATTTTTAGAATAAACGTTGGCATAGGACAAATAAGATTCCTGAAATGTTTTAATTGGCCAGATGGCAGGGTTGTCGGGGAGATGGATAAATAATAAGAGAGTTTTTTTCCAAAAGATGAAAAGCGGGGGATGTGTTTGAGAAACACTGTAATCCGAGCTTATATTTGAAATTCTAAATCATTTAATAACAAATGTTAATTTGGTATAGTTTATATTAAGGCATTATAATATTATAAAACTATTAAACTTGGACTTTGTTGGGAACTTGGAATCTTTTATTTGAATACTGGTAGAGATTATGACAACGTGGTACGAAGGTGATATGAAGGTATGGAGTTATAATTATTGAGCGACCCAGAGACCCTATGAGAGCTAGACCGGTAGAGAATTGAAGTTTGGTTTGACAGAAGCTATTACTGTATTGGGCGTGTACGTAGCTAATTGTACACGATAATACTTTTATCACTGGTAAAGAGCAGTTAGTATACATAGCAATATATATACATATATATGTATATGGCGAGTTCTTTTACAGCCTTAGCGTTCTCCGGCATCCTAGTTTCCATGTTTATCTGCATAGCCATTCATTTGGTAGATCTCTACTGATCATAGTTTCTTCCACCTTGTGTTTTCAGTTATGCTTGGGTCGTCCTCTGTTCCGTGCTCTTCCGAATTCAATTTCAATATTCTATTTGGCCAGCGATCATTTAGCATTTTTTGTATGTGGCCGTACAATTTTAAACGTTTCACTTTCATAGTCTCCGTGTTATTGATATCTATATTAATCCTGTTTCTTGTTTCTGTGTTGCGTACTCTGTCAAGTCTGATGAGTTCACAACAACGACGCCAGTAATCCATTTCCATAGCGTGTATTTTTAGTTGATACTTTCTAGTGCCACAGTCCTCTGTTCAGTTCTCCTATTACCGCCCATACCAATTCCATTCTCGATTTCGTCATTACTTCTTCCAGTATTCGTAATTTTAACTCCCAGGTATTTGTAGTATTTCTTGTTTCTGATTGTGTTTAAATCCAGTTTAAGATGATCTGCTGTACCCTCTGCGACTACATCTTCAATCTTTGACGTGTTGATAGTTAATCTCCAGTTGCTATACTCATCATTTAGTTTTCGTAATATGTACTGCATGTCAGTTTAATCTTCAACCAAGATGGCCTGGTCATCTGCAAAATGCGAAATGATTAAATATTCCGTAATCTTTTCAGAATTGTATTAAAGATGTTGGAAAAAGTTAGAGTAGGAAGTTTGTCGCTCATGTAACAAAGCTTTAAAGCATTTTGAAGCGCATATTTAAAAAAAGCTTTGGATTATAAGTTCATCAAACATAAATTTTACCACCGTTTAATAGAATTAAAATACAAATTTATTGTATGGGAACACTATTTCGATTTCTACATGTGTAGGACTATGCGACTTCTTTCAAACTATTTAAAAAGCCAAGGGACTGGGGGTTGCACTCCGACCGATCACCTTAAATCCATAAAAACGGTTCGGGGTCCAAACCCTAGTTCCAAGAAATTTAGGGTTCCTATACAGACATGAACTGATAATAATTTATTGTAACTTAAAATACTTGCTTTTACAACGAAACTGTGTCTTAAACTATTTTTCAAAATAATCCCCGTTGACAACCAAGTATTTATAAAATCGAAAAACGGACTTGACGATCTTCTTGTTGAAGATCTCTGCTGCCTGTTGCCTGAACCAGTCAGTGATAGTTTGGTGGACGTCTGCATCCTTCTTCCGTTCAAAAATTCCTTTAATTTTAGGAAGAGATGAAAGTGAGATGGCGCTGAATACGGACTGTACGAAGGATGGTCCAATAACCCCCATCGAAACTTTTGCAACTATTCGGCCGCGTTATCGTGGACCAGACACCCCGTTAGCGAGCAGGCTACGTCGACGATTGTGTATAGGGAACGGTAACGTTTCTTATGGTTTTGCAGTACCTTCTCGAATTGATGGTGTCTCCTCGACAGAGACAGATAATCAATTAGAAGAATGCATATCCGCTCTCAAAAAATCGTTGCCATGACGTTCATGGTTAAAGGTGCCATATTGACCTTTTAGGGTTTGGTGGAAGTATGTGAGTGGTGTCATTTAGTGTCCTTTAGTTTGAGATGTATATGTATAGTGAGACACCCATATCTCATTTCCCGTCAAGAATTCATTCCCTTCTGTAATGCTCGAGAAGAAAATATTCTCTTCTGTTTGTTTTCTGGTATCAGCATTCTTGGGACTCACCTCACACAAATCTTATCCTGCAAATTTCGTAAACAACAGAATGAAGAATATAAGGAAAAGCTGTAGAAAGCTCATCGGTGGCGAATCTCTTCTTGTATCGGATGTGTGTATTGTATTGTATTGTATTTGTAAAAGCGAGATCTAGGATACGGTTTTCCAAGCATCTCTTAGCACTGCAGCTATCATTGGCTTATTGTACACCCTAACTAATAATTTTGCCTATCTGGGGCAGTTGCAACTTCAATAGTGATCCGACAAAAGGCTAGAAAAATCTCACCGACCTCGGCCGGATTCGACCCCACGCCTCTTGGATCCAAAGGCAAATGCGATAACAACTAGACCACTGGGGCCGGCTTTATCGAATGTGTGCATCAACATCCAGATCTTGCTTCGTCATGCACGTTTGTTCTCCCTTCGTTGCATAGCCGACACCATTTCCGCACATTTCCATCGTTCATCACATCTTCTCCATACACTTCGAGTAGTTGTCGATGAATTTCAACTGGGCGAGCGTGTTCTGCATTTAAGAAACGAATCACCTAGCGATCCTTACAATCGGCCGAACTGACGATCGGTATGGTTAATGAAAAACTGCTGAAAAATATCGTCTGAGGCGTCCCAGAGCTCGGAGCACAGACAAGATAAAACACTTTCCCGACCATTCCAAAGCGTCAACTTGCGTTGTTAACATATGCAACGGTTATTACTTTAAAAATGACCCCATTGTAGCAGTACAAAGAATGGCACATCATTGGTAATTTTAGGAATGTAATGATCATTTTTCGCATTTCTCTTATAAGATAATTCAGTTTAACATATGAATAGAATTTTATCGGTTAAGTCATTAATACGTAAGTAGTTTACAGAATTACTGGTAAACAGGGTAATTTTTTACCATAAACGATCCCTATTTAGCCTGTGTTCTACTTGATAATGGAATCTAATCGCTAGTCTTTGCAGGTTCCAAGTTCCTATGCTCCGAAGTGATAGCGCCCATAAAAAGTGACATAGATGACATCAGCTTAATAATCATTAACTTCGAAGACCTGACAACGAAGCCTGTACCATCAATAGAAAGTAGCCCCGTTGGAAAAGGACGTCTTAGCAAATGTAAGTTTCATATTACAGTATAATTTGGGTATGCAACAGTATTATACACTTTTAATTTTTGTTATATATATTAGTAAAAATTAAAAGAATATAAAGTAGGTATTTAAAATATACAACGATATATTTGGCTCGAAAGCAGTGGCCAAACCAGCGTTATTCATGAGCAAACGGGTGGTTCCTGAGCTTCACAGACCTGTAGGTATTAAATGTGTAAACAGACGGGATCGAAACTAGGCCTCGTGGGATGCAAAGCTAGCTTGCGCTTTTGCATGCAGTGATGCAGTATTTTACAAGCGCAACCTATCGTTGAGACATCTAAGCAGCACAAAATACCAAGTACCACGCATCCTGCATTCATATGTACATGTACATATACATGATATCAAATTACTTATGGACAGCATAGATGGATCAGGTTTAAAGGCATTAGTATTATACAGGATAATTCGTGTAAATTGTTCCTCAACCATATAATAATTTGCTTTATGTGATAGTTTACTAAAACTCTTTTGTATTATTGGCAACAGAAAAAGAAATTCTAAACTTCTGCATGTTAAAATTCCCACGTTTACTTGTACCTCCAGTGTCTCCATTATTAAAATAAATTGGATCTATTTTTAAAAATTTGTAATTTGGGTTGCATATCACACTTAACACATTGGAAATCGACCTTTATTTAATTTATCTATTGAAGTTAGTAAAAAGCAAACCATGCAACATACCAAACTTCCAAGAAGCTTAAACCGCAGCTTTGCAATAGCTTTATATGGATGATCTTGGCTTTCGAGCTTTATCCTAGTAATAGTAAAATCTCCGAACTGCCTTGCATGCTGCGTCCTACTGCTGTTGAGATGAGCTTGGATTTGAACAAACATTTTTCACTAAGGCAGGAGTAAAATAACAGGAGAAGATAAAATTTGAAATAAACCAAAATAACATTATTATCAACATTTGTCCGCTGTAGCATTTGTTGCTTGACGAGAGAAACAACAGTAGGTCTAATCTTGTCAAATAACCAATTGTCAATATTTACTCTTAAATTTTAGTTTCCTCAAAATTGAAATCCTGAAATCAAGAAACATTTTCCATTTTAGAATAAAAGTTCAGAATTTGTATACGGTTTGGAATAGTTAAAAATTATATAGAGAGGTATTTATAATAAGTCACGTATGTTGAATGTATTTAACGTACAAATCATTCGTTATATGTTTTTAACTAACAATCGCAGAGATGTGAAAATGTTATAAACTGATAACTTTGACACTAAGGTATGATTCTTACATTTTTAAGTATTTGTTAATTTAATGAGGAAACGGTAATAGATCTTTACAACATATTACTGAAACAATAGACGGAGAAAAAATCTAAATCAACTAGTAATAATGTCTGCAGACACTATTAAAAACATTATAGTGATATGCGTAATTCTAATTTAAATATGTGAAGTTGTTCCGGGCCAAACGAGCTTTTTCGTCGACCCGCAACAGGATAGGTGAAAAAAAGCCTACAGCTTAGCTAGAGTAGGGGAGGTTCACGGAAATCGCTTAAGGGAAAATTCTTTCTAGTTGAGTACAGGGTATGTCAAAATTAACGGGCGCCACCTTCGAAATCACAGCTGATTGCAGGTCCTCGTGGAGCGAGACCGATACCGAGAAGCCAGCAGCTTACGGGAATCGGACTCGCCTTTATTGTGCCTCCTCCTGTATGTAAAGCTTGCAAAGGTCATGCACACAAAAATTTAAAAAAAATAGAAAAATAAAAGATGTAATAAATTTCAAAACACATATAATTAAACTATTGGAAATAAATGACACAATACAAAAATGACAGCAAATGGTGATATTATAGTTCAATACTACAAACGGTTAATTGAACGTTCAAGAGGCTCGCCGCGCCTGGCTTACAGCATTTAAATTTTTCAAACAAAACTGCGTAGCCAGTGGCGTCTGAGTTTACAAAAATAATACAATCTGTAATTACTTTATTTTTTACAATTAACAGGAAAAGAAAATGACAATTGACGACTGAAGGTCGCTTTTTGCCGCGTCAAAAAAAGGTTCCATTTCTAGAATTGAAGTGAAACGTGTAAAAGGTTTTTTTTTCACAACACAAAAACCAATTATTTTACCTTGACTTTCGGTGTATGGAGTAGAGAGAGGCAGGCACAATTTTGGGGTGTTCTCAGGATGCAGGAAAAATCCGCAGGCACAATCTGGGGTGTTTTTAGGTACGGAAAAAATGCTAGACGTTCTTCGGGAAATTTCAAGAAGAAATTTTCGCTGCACTACCTTCCTAGTTCGCAGCAACGGCACATGTACAGAACAAGAAATGGGCTCGATAATAATCCGCCAAAGACGATCAGCAAATACGCAATGAATTGCCTTTCAAGGGTTAAAATTCCAGCGTGTATTTTTTTTTAATCCGACACTTGTAGATAGTTCTGTTCACCCCACGGTGAAAACAGCGTTATGAAATTCACGCAATGGACACCCATCGAAAACCCAAGCCGCGAACCAGCATTGCCCAAAAAGATTACATCACGTTGCGAAATATGGTGCAATAATTCCAGAAGAAATCCTTACACGTGCGACTACCGGGAATCATAACAATACAGAATCCCAAGAATTGTTGTTGTCGGCGAATCCAGCCTACAAAGGGAAATTCCAAAGGCTTTGCGAAATTGGGCTCCCATAACTCAATCTTAAAAGAAAGTAACATAGCGATCGACTTAAAAATGGCAATTAAAATAGAATTTTGATTCGTATGGAGCGGCAATTAAAATATTACTTTAATTCAAATGAAGTGACAAAGTCAAATGAACATAACAAGTGCGTGGTATTTTTGACTCAAAAATTATTTTCAGATATCAGGAACTCATTTCACATACGTGCAATGTATTTAGTATGCAAATAATTCATGTTACATGTTTTTAAATAATAATCGCATATGTGAAACTGTTAATTACAGCAGGATTTTCAAACTTGGGTACCATTCTGACGTTTTTAAGTTTCTGTTGCATATTAATAAAACAACAGGAAGAGAAATAAATGTAAGTTATTTATTAACACCTGCAGACACCATCTAAATTGTTATGGTGATATGCGGAATTCAAATTTAAAACAATTTTAAAATATATCAGGAATATTATTGAAGTGCCTAGTATTTATGATATTAAAAATTAATTTCAGATAGCAGTAATTCAATTTAAAAATGTTTTAAAAGTCAATACTAATATTTGAAGTGATAACATAAATTAATTTCAGATATCAATAATTAGTTTCACATGTATTTAATTTATTTCACACATATTTTATTTCGCATATTTTTCATTTTGCGTATTTTTAAATACAAATCGCAAGCATATTTATGAACTTGTAGGGTAAATTTAATTCCTACCCTTCGATTGTTAGTTCCCCAAAAATTTTAGCGCTGAAATCAGTGAATCCTTTCTATTTTAGTATAAAATTTAAATAGATCAGCATATACTTATTGCATGTCTGAAAATTATACTCCACAGTATTACATCAAATTAATTGAGGTGTTATCGATAATTTCATGCATGTTTTATAAAATATTGCACAACCAACAGCCAGCGAGAAAAAATATAGTTCAGTGCTTTATAATATCGGCAGACGTCATTAAAATATGGCAAATGATATGGGTAATTCAAATTTGCATCGTTTTTGAGGTGGAAATGAGGTGACCCGTGTTTCTGATATCATAAATAGAGATAAACTTAATTATTTTAAATGCATTTCACATGTAGATAGTACATTTGACATATTTGTGATTAGAAATTACAGATGTGATAATAGTTTTAATACAGCTCTGTACTTGAATATGAAATAGTAAAATGCTTGTAAGACATATGACAATATACTGCATTGATTATCAATTTTATAAATGTATTAGTTCTTCTACAAGTAACTATAAATCAAAATTTATATTTTGCTTAATTTTATGCAAGGAATACGTACGCCGCGGCTAACCAACCTATAATTTATATCAATTTAATCTGCGAATCTATCAGAAGAAACATCTTAAATATGATCACATTTTCTTTCCCTTTAGCGTTAATTCGAATAATGCCAAGGGTATCCGTTATTGACTACACACGTAATATCCGTGAGCAAACTGCAATTCAATATCTTATTTCGTTTTTCATTGTGGAGAATCCAAGGTTGTGCACACAAAGTGTCGTTTGTTCAGAAACCAAATACGGATCATCGTAACAGCTTTGAGTTAGATAACGAAAGTCTATGTTTAAGTTGAGAGTTGATGCGGAAAGAAAACAGAAGCAGTTTAATAGAAAATAAAATTTAAATTATGAATAGTCACGCATCCCCCTACAGAGTGCGTTTTGTCTGTATTGTGTTTGACTGATGTAGAATAATTAATTTTTAAAAGTTAAATATTAAGAATTTAGTTTGTAGTATAAAGTAATTGAGAAATTGCATTAGGGTCTTCGCTTAGACGCAATTTATTGTCGTATATAGTTCAGTCGTTCAGACTGACGAGACATAACTAAATTATGTGTTTTTGTCTAAAGAACTTCGACACCGAACGATACAAAAGGTCTAGGTTAAGTAAATAGGTAAAAGAAACAAACACATTCTTCCGAAAAGCGCGCCATATTACTTTTTAGCAGTCAACTATGAATGCGAAAGATAGAAAACGCAAATTATCTTTCTCACTGCTTTTAAACTAAATAACTGCTTTAATATAGCCAATAAAAACATCGGAATGACTAATATACAATTAGCGTGACCACACAATTCCATGGGTGGGTATAAAACAGGACCAATAAGTACACACCTAAATTAACAACGTCCAAGCGCAATACAACAGCTACGCACACAGCTTAGTATTTAAGTAGGTACACACATTGCCACTACTAAGCATATTCTAAAATAAAACAAGAGTACGCAGCTGATATTTAATTAGGTATACACAATATTCTGGCTTAGCACTTGACCGTAATAATAAAATACAGCAGTTTAATTAGGGATTTACAGTACCATTAGTGAACACAGAGCTCTAATAGTAACATAGGTGCACACAGCTAAATATTTAATTAGGTACCTTGACATATCACTTAGTGTGAATACTAAAATATGATCACATAGTACCATATTTATTTAGGTACACACAATACTGTTACTGAACGCAGAGTTCTAATAATAGAATTGCAGTACATAGCTGAATATATTATTAGGTAGTACACGCAGTGTCTTGACTTATCACTTAGCTATCACTACAATACAAGCACACAGCACTATATTTAATTAGGTACACGCAATACCATTACTGAGCGCAGAGTTCTAATAATAAAACAGCAGCACACAGGTGAATATATCATTAAGTACACGCAGTACCTTGATTTATCACTTGAGTAATAGTAAAATACGAGCACATAGCACCATATTTAATTAGGTACATAAAATACTATTACTGAACACAGTTCTAATAGTAACATAGGTGCACACAGCTTAAGATTTTATTAAGTACATCCAGTATATTAATTTATCACTTAGCTGTAATACTAAAATACGAGCACACAACACCATATTTATAGGAACACACAATTACATTACTGAGCGCAGAGCTCTAATAATAAAATAGCAGCACACAACTGAATATATCGTTAGGTACACCCAATAACTTGACTTTAACTTGCTGCAATAGTAAACACACAGAATCGAATTTAATTAGATACACAAAATGCTATTACTGAGCACAGAACTTTATTAGTAACATATTTGTACACAGGTAAATATTTAATTAGGTACACCCAATACCTCGACTTATCGCTTAGCTGTAGTAGTAAAATACGAGCATATTGCACCTTATTTAATTAGATATACACACTACTATTACTACTAATAAAATACAAGCACACAGCTAAACACTTAATTGAGTATGTACACCCAGTAATTTGATTTATAACTTAGCTGTAATATTAATACAGTACAATTACTGGGCGCATAGCTCAAATAATAAATTACAAGCACACAGCAGTATATTTAATTGGATAGAACCAATACTTTCGCTATTACTAAATATCATCAATATCACTAAAGATTTAATTAAGTACACCCAGTACTTTGATTTATAACTTAGCTGTAATATTAAACTATGAGCACACATCCCACTTTTTAATTATATAAATACAGTACAATTACTGGGCGCATAGCTCGAATAATAAATTAGAACCACACAACAGTATATTTAATTGGATAGAACCAATA
>JABXWE010034012.1:0-23009 GCA_014611495.1 Limonius californicus
TTCTCCGATATATCACCGAAATAAGGAATTGAAATATACTTAACATTTTCAGAGTGATCTTTAGAATATATTTTTTGAATTGCTAATTTATAATCTTTCTTTTTGATTAGTGTGTCTATCAGTTTTGTGTGGTACCCATTACTGTGTGCAATTTGTTTAATAATCGAAATCTCTTTGGTGTAATCAGTGTTACTTAGGGGAACTGTTAAAGCTCTATGTATTAGTGACCTATAGGCTGCTAATTTATGTGTTTTATGGTGACATGAGTCCTGTGGTATTGTGATATCTGTTTGTGTAGGTTTTCTATAAATAGAGTATTCGAGTTTGTTTTCGGAATTAATTTTTATGTTTAAGTCTAAATAATTAATACATCTGTTTTGTTCTGTTTCTAATGTAAAGTTTATGTTTGAGTGTAGAGTATTGATAAACGTTAAGAAGTCACCAATAAACTCAAATGAACTATTAAAACATGCTAAAATATCATCAACGTAACGGAACCAAAATATAATTTTCGAAGATTGATTTGATTCAAAAATTCGATCTTCTAAATTTTCCATAAATATATTAGCTAAAAGTGGAGAAATTGGACTTCCCATTGGTAAACCGTTTTTTTGAAGATAAATTTTATCATTAAAAATAAAATAATTTTGATTAATACAAAGTTCGAATAATTGAATCAACTCATTTCGTTTTGTTAATTCAACATTTTTGTTGATAAAAATATTATTTAACAAAGGAATACACTCTTGAGGAGGTATTTGTGAAAACATATTGGTGACATCAAAACTAACTAGTTTGCAGTGTGGTGGTAAACCTAAACTGGACAACTTACTGATTAATTCGGAAGAATTTTTAACAGAATATTTTGGTGTGTATTCTAAACTAGTAACTATGTTATTTAATGTTTTTGCTAACATGTGGTTGGGTGCGTTTATGTATGAGACTACCGGTCTAATAGGCATTTGGGGTTTATGTATTTTTATTAAACCGTATAGTTTTGGTGGTTGTGGGTTTGGGTGTATTATTTTTCTTTTCTCATAATCTGTTAAGGTAACAATACAGTTATTTAATGTTTGTTTTAGATAGCTGTTATATTTTTTCGTAGGATCTCTATTTAAGGTTTCTAAATTTGAGGTAGTTATAAAATTATTAACTTTTTGTATATAATCATCTTTATGTAAAATAACTAAAGTATTACCTTTATCTGCTCTAATAGAAATAAGATTGTTTGTTGTGATTTTGTCTTTAATTGATGAAAGTAGTAAATTATTATGTTTGTTTGTATTATAATTTGAATGTTTGTGTGTTGTTGACATGTCTTTTAACAAATTGGCAATTTGGAATTTTGCATAATTGAAATGTTTTTCTTTAAGAATATTTTCTGAGTTAACTGCTAAAATTTCTTTAATATTGTTAGTGAATTTTGGGAATGGGCAGAATTTGAATCCTTTATTTAGAAATTTTACTTCCTTCTCATTGAATTCTATGTTTGACAAATTTAGGAAACGAGGATGGAAATTTATGATGGTGTTGGGTTTTGTATAATTTTTAAGTTCACGTGTGTTTTGCTCTAATCTTAAAAGTTTGTGTTTCTGTATTGTGTATTTTTGAAATTTAATTTTGCTAACTAATTCTCTAATGTCATTGTCAAAAACGTCAAATTCAATTGGGTGTAATTTGTATGTGAGTTCTGTGTGGAGTACCTTTAAATGAATGTGCAAGTTGTCTCTAATTCTGAACCATTTCTTTGATTCTTCTTTCAACCATCTTAGCTTAGCGTTTTTGATGATCTTCTCAGTAATGTAATTTTTGGTTCTTGTATTGATGTTAATGTAGTTCGGAATAAGCTTCTTTCTTAGACATTCTTGATTAAACCAAACGTTCTGTGCTGCTAATCCATGTTTAATCATGATCTTCTTGTATAGTCTGGCTTGTTCTTCTAGTGAAGATGATAATAATTTGTTAATTGTTTGCTGCCTTACTTCGTTGAAATTCATACTTTATATATTAGTATATTTCTTGAGTTTTACAACTTTTCCCAAATTTGACGCAGTTAATCGTTTTACTCTGGTCGTTTTCTATACCGAGTTGTTTCTTTGGCCTACAGTTAATTTTTGTATTTCTACCGGGTCTTCATTTTTCAATTGTTCAAGGAATTTGTCTTCTTTTTCTAAATACTTCGTCAACATTGGCATTTTCTCCGTAATCACCATCATCTACAGCATGGAATAACTTTTTTGGTCTCTTTGAGTTTTCGCACGTCGTTTATAGTTCAATTTTTGAATTTTCTTTTCGCTGTAGGATTTTGCATAGTTTCCCGGGCTGCATGAAGTTAATCATTTCTACAATATATAATTTAATTCCCCACTATTGTTAAAAGGAATAGTTGCAGCTCCATATTGTGCTGTATATGACCCTTGTTGAGAATAATTTTATTGTTTTTCCCGCTACATATTTTGCAGCAATGGAGTTTAATGTTTCCGCAATATTAGTGTCGACATCTTCTATCAAGCTGTTTGCATGCATGGTGAATTGGATTTGTAAATTCCGGGTATATGCTTTCTTCATTTTCTTTTGAACTGTTACAAAAATATTCCTCACAATCACAGCTTTCACCAAAAATATGTTTATAACTGTTTTTAAGAAGTCGGATTTGAGTAGCAAGATTTTTTTCTTTAGTACAATTCGGTTGATTTTTTTGTACTCGACTGCTTTACGAGGGGGTATTGATATCTAATTAGCCTGGAAAATTTCTAGTACAGAAAAGTGACTATGGTTGCTATAGTTACAACTATGATGTTTCTTGTCTAAGTCTGACATCCATAAGTTGAATGGTGACCAAACTGTGAATTTTTGAAAACAGCATGTCCGAGAAAAGACTGAATTTGAAAAAATCGAGTTTCGGTCAGTTATTAAGTATTTATTTTTGAAAGGGTTATCGGGCAAAACATTTTTGCTGATATGATAGAAGCCTTAGGTGATTGGTGTCCTTCATACGCCACTATTAAAAACTGGGTTGCGGAATATAAAAGACGAAGATCGGATGTGAAAGATGAAGACCGCCCTGAAAGACCAATTTCTGTGACCACTCTGGAAAACATTGATTCTGTCCATGATATGATTTTAGAAAATCGACGTATTGGGATTGAGAATATTGCAGAAACATTGCACATTTCGTATGAACGTCTGTGACACATCATTCATCGCGACTTGGGTATGAGAAAGCTTTTTGCCAAAATGGATTCCAAGATGCTTGAACGTTGATCAGAAGCGCGTTCGATTGACAACATCAAAAGAAACCTGCCGCCGTTTTGCAGAAGATTCGTCAAACTTTTTGGATCGGCTTGTTACTATGGACGAAACGTGAATCCGTCACTATGATCCAGAAACTAAAGAGCAATCCAAACAGTGGAAGCATGTTGATTCTCCACGACCCAAAAAATTCCGTGTTCAAAAATCGGCTGGCAAGATTCTTGCTTCAGTTTTCTGGGACAAAGATGGGATAATTCTCATAGATTACTTGGAACGTGGTAGAACTATCACGAGAGCATATTATACTGAATTGCTAACTAGATTACGTAAGAAAATTATGGAAAAACGCCGCGGAAAACGTGTCAGAGGTGTTCTCTTTTTACAAGACATCGCTCCTGCTCACAAGTCGTTGATTGCACTGCAAAAAATTGATGAAATTGGTTTTGAATTGGTTGACCACACGCCCTACTCTCCGGATTTAGCACCGTCAGACTATTATTTGTTTTTAAAACTCAAAAATCATTTGAAAGGTAAAAGATTTTCTACAAATGACGAAGCAATATGTACCGTTAAGGAGTGGTGTTGCATACCAAGACAAAGATTTTTTTTAAATTGCTTAAAATTACTTCTGCTAAATGTATAAGTAAAGGAAATTATGTAGAATAAATAAAATTTTGTTTTGAAATATTGTGGCGTTTTATATGGTAGGCTAAGTAGGTACTTATCAATACCCCCTCGTAGCTGCGTCGTAACGAAAACGCCACTGACTTATTAATAGGTGTGATTTTACCAATGGAGACACTTTAGGTATTTTACTTGGTTCCTTAATTTTATTCCCTAAATTTCTAAGAATATGGTTTTTGCACTCTATCTTTTCTATTACAAATTGTGGTCCATAAGGAGCAGAAACCTTAATTTAACGCATAAGGCTGCCATCTCCGTTTGCTATTAGTTTTCCGTAAATTATGCATCGCAATAGATTTTTTGAACCCATCTACTATTATTCCAGCTTCCATAGCAGTTGTAGACGCCAATGTTTGAAGCAGTTGTGCTCAATTGCTGATTGTAATTTGTTTTCTTGCTGGCATATTCAACAATATTTATTTTTTATGCCAACATATAAATTTTTTTAGTTCTCAAACCAATAATAACGCCTACACCGGGCAAGGCGTTATATATAGTTCGATTTATAAGAACGTTTTGACCATGCGCCATCAGCAGCGACAGTAATTATTGGTACCTCGTTGTCATCAAGTTCGCCAGCTTCATCTCTTCTTTTCCTGCTTCCATCATTTCATCCCATGCTAAGGCTGTTATGCCAGTGTATACTGTTTCCTGATGTTTGAAAAATGTTCGGCTCGATATTGATGGAATAACTCCTACTATACAATTCCTACCAGACAAAACAAAACTTAATTAAGAAATAACAAGCAGACATTAAAATGATGCGGTATTCAGCTACAGTTGGCTGACATGACATGACCCCTGTATTTTATTTACCTATTTTTAGAAGCAGCAATTACAAATTTTTTGAAATTTTTTCGCACTATTCCAGTACTTGTTACAAGTAAGGAATGTAACAATGATAAATTGTTTTTTCAACAAAATTCTAATCTGAAGGAAACTGCATTAGGTAATTTTCAATTTTAATAAATTATTTCAGTACCAATTTGTGTTTGAATTCCTATTCGAATTTTGTTGAATAAATAATTTATCATTGGTTTTCACTTGATTTTGACAATTTTTATTGTTGACTATTATTCAGAATGTAACACTTGTGGCGTGCGGGCAAGAGTCGTCTCCGAGGTTGATTTTAATGCCAGTGCAGAGCGTTCTTTACCTTTGTATTTTAATAATTACAAATTGTGTATTGTATTTACACCGTGTGTTTCATTAACTGTTGACGTGTATAATAAATTTAATTATAAAATATTAATTAGCTGACACTGCGGCCATTGTAACATCAAGTTGATCTTTAGCTGGATCTTCCGTGGATATAGTATCTAGTTTGTTACACATTTTGCATTTAGTTGTACAAGTGCTGGGAAAACCAAGTCTCTTTTCGCTATTAATTTCCACATCACAAAATGTACAATCAAAACCATTGTGTTTAAAAGATTGGAGAGATTTCAGTAAGTACTGGATATCTACTATTCTTCGTCCAGTAAAATCGAACAAATCTTGAAGTTCTTCTACTTTCATGGCCAATTCCAGCAATTCTTCATTAGAAAACGCTTCGAGTGTTTCGAGAACGGCTGAGGATTTCTGATTTTCAATAGAAGTAGTATCCAAGATATTTTCGCTGTTATCGTCGCCGATAGAACAATCATTCACATTATCACTTGAATTGTTTGAATCACTAAAAACTTCAACTCATTTTTTACGTTCTACAAAACGCGCCTGTTTTAAGTGTTTCTTACGACTTTTTGATTGTGACAAATACGAACCACGTTTGCTTCCCATATTTTGAAAATTCAAATGCATCAACACAAATTACGAACAATCAAGACTGAACGAAAATTGCCAATGAAATAAAAGATAAACAACTTACGATTTTATACTTTAGATACCTACCTAAATGTGTTTTACAGTTAGGTATATGAAGTTCCCAAAATTCCTAATTAGCTATTAAGGAATGCATGTCTGTTTTCACTAGTAAACACGAGTATGATGGGCATTAAATTAGAAGTATTAATTAATGTACAGTATTTAATTTTCAATACGAATATGTATTGCCGGTGTACTCACTTTGGCTCGTTAAGACTATTTAAAAACTCATTAAATATTGACTTAGACAAGAAAATATCTAAATACTTATTCGAAATGTATAAATGAATTTCAGAAGAGTCTAAAGACCAGTAAATATTTAAATTGGGAAACAAAATTCGAACGCAAAAAATTACTTGGTATTTTAATCCCATGAAACACTAATCAGCTTAACTTTCCAGTTACCCAAAGTTGTGAGTTTTGGTGAATCATACACACAAACTATTATTCTTATTATAGTAGTTATGCAACTTTGCGTACATCAAATAGGAATTTATTTTAGGTAAACTCCAGCCAGAATATAAAATGGTTTACAACGTATACTTGGAAAGATTCATTTCAACAAAATTATAAATTTTTAGTTTTTTTTTTTACAATTAACGAAGGAGTTCAAAATCTAGCTTCAAATGATTAATTTCAAATATTATCATCATACTCCATTGGTTAGTTGAATTCATGACAATAATTCTTGATATCTGATAATGGGTCCACGTCTATATAAATTTTTTTAAAAGTTACGTCGTGGAATGTGGCCAGTTAATTCATGGCGTTCAGTTAACTAGCACCGATATATAAAGCCAAAAAACATTCTGACTCTATTTAGAAAATAATTTTAATACCACACTTAGAGGCATATCATCTCACCATCTCCTAAAAACACTTTCAAGCCCCCTAAAATTTGTAAATTTGCATAAATGTCATTTTCAGGTCCTATTGAGACAAATGATATTAAAATTACTTCATAATATTTCATCCTCTAAAATACATCTGTTACTCCCTCAATAGCTAAAATTCCTATAGGTATAATTTTTCACACCCTATTTAGAAACATTATGTAACATCCATTTTCATGGGCATACCATCCATTAAAAAATTTTGTGAATTGATAGAACCTTAGAACATTAATATACTCAATACATTCTGGTAAATATACAGGGACAGTTTGAATTGTGAGAAAGTCTTACTGAACTGTTTCCTTTATTTCACCGTTTGAGCAGAAAATCGTATAAACACGGTTTTATTCTATTTAAAAATCTACATATTTTGTCACCTAGTTACTAAGTTTATTCGATCCTTCTTATGCCAAACTGTTGTGTTTGTCACAAGATTCGTGGCGCTTCAAACATAAGGCATTTGGACACTCGTTAAGTATTCATTAGCCAGTGAAACTAAATTTTATCATTTTGAGATTCACATGAATACATTTACATTCAGTTTCTTTGAAGATTATATGCACTATAAATGAGGTTTAGCTAGCGGATTAAACATTTAGACTTTTACTTATACATTATTGTTAGATATTTTAGGATAAAAGGGGGTCACTATAGGTACTTTAAAATGCGTGTTTTGTTTGTTAAAGTATTCTTCCTTATAAGCTTTAATGTACTAATGAACTCATTAATAAGAACAGTATTTTTTCAAAGCTTTATAAAGTTTTTTTTTTTCAGATAATGGGAGTAGTTCTAGCAGTATCTTGTGCCATGACAGCAAACGAAGCCCGACGTACAGCTACGCTGAGCTATAACTCACTTTTGAATATTCCTGTATTAAGCAGCAGTAACCACGGCCACTTACTACGAAAGGAGTTGAGTTTGCTTGCACAACAAACTACACACGAATGCCCTTACTTTTCTGCAGCGGGATTTTTCACAGTTGATTACACCGTGTTATTTGGCCTTCTTGGGACAGTAACATCGTATGTTGTTGTACTTGTACAACTTAATTCAAGATAAAAGTTATAACGTATTATGTCAATTACAGTCAGGGCCGTCGCGATAGGCTAGGCAACCGCTTCAATGCGCCAACCTGCAGAGGCGCCAAACAAAATTTAAATTTGAAAATGTATTACAATGAACAAAAGTGGAAAATGAGATCATCAACATGTAACTATATTAACCCTTGTGTAGGTATACTTACTTGGGACCTTTCTCAAAGCTAATTAAAGATAAAAATATCGTTCGACCAAAACAACCTTCCCCGACATTTTCAGTATCTTAATCTAAAACATTTCTGCATCCAAAGCACTATAGTCGGGTGTCGTCTTACTTGACGGGCGATCCTTCGCAGTACGAACCACCACAACACGTGTACCTATAGCTATATTGCTCTCTTTCTAGTTCCTTAGTTCGTATAGACTATTAGAGCGAGTTAGAGTCTTGCAGATTGCAGCTCTAAAGTTTATGAAATGTACTGCGGTGACTTGTGAAACGAAAAGACTTACAGTGTTCAGTGGTTCCAAAACAGTGACGCAATAGAATTAATTTGGGCGAATACTAAACGCTACTACGACAAACATATCAGGCGCGAAGGTTTTACTGATTAGCAAGTTATAAAAATGTGGGAAAAAGCTTTAAATCGATGCGGTGAAAATGAATGGAAAAATTGTGTACGACATACAGAAGATTTTATAAAATTTTGGTGGCATCGTGAAACTATAGTTGACGAGGTGGAACCTTTAATAATTAATTTGGGCGAAGACAAGAAATATGAAGACGACAGCGATTAAACTGTTTTATTAAAATTAAGTGGCTCATGTTAATTAAATGCAATAATATTTGTCTATTTCAGTCATTTCTAATTGTGTGCAAAATATGAAACTAACTGAAATTTAATCTTTTAGTCGATGTTATTTAGTAATGATAAAAAAATTATATTTAGGTTGTGCGTGAGTCACTCCGGTTTGTATTTAATCTATTTTAAACTTTGTATCTGATTCACCTTTGTGTTCAAATTATTTCAAATACATAATTAAAACTGCATTTTTAGTTATTAATATTTCAGTAGAAATATAATTATTTTCATATTTGAATAGCTCTTATTTAAATTCAAACATTTAAAGATATCATTGAATTTCTCATGCAAATTATATTCAATAATAGTCTTCAAGCTGTCTTGTCTTTGATTTATATTAAGAATATTGAGGTTAATCATGTAAAATATTGGTAAATAAATGTTGATTTTTAGTTAACTGCAAACAGGTTTAATTATTGTACTTTAGTACATTTAATTCGCCACTTGTTTTTGGTCACTGGTTGCTTGAGCACGTGGCCGCTCATCTTAGTTCAACCGGTTATTTTACCTGACTGCGGACTTCGCTCCCGCCAAATAAGACGACACCCGAGTATATACAAATTGAAAATGTAAAAATATTTGTATAATATATGCACAGTGCGAGTCTGCTAAGGCGAATCAGTTTATTTGAAATATTAGAAAGATTATCTTTAGATAGATCATGCATGTCAAAAATATTTTTTGCTCTTCCGACGATTGAAATAATTTTTACAAGCATCTTACAAATACTATTTTTTCAAAAACTAAAACTTTCAACGGTGTGCATTACTTGTAATGATACATTTATTAAACATCGTTTGCTTTATCAGTTTTCCTAAAATAATTTAAAACATGTTTTGAATGTTGTCCGTGAGTTCAAATTAGTGCTGTATGAACTTAAACGCAAATTGTAAATAGATCTACCTGGACTACAGAGTTTCGCTGATGCTTTCTTCCCAGATACTGTTGAATGGAATTTTCCAATTACATATTAGTTTGTGCTAATTGTTGTCGATTGCAGTCATTGTGACGTTGATTTGTTTAGTTTAAATCAATTTATAAAATGAGTTTAAAACCTGATTCGCGGAGTGTCCTTAATATAAGTAAAAATGACATTACAGAATGAGTGTCATAATGATGTGATTTTCAAGCGCCAAAATTTCACACGTAAACCCGATTTCGATTCCAAGCCGGTGTTTTTTATTAATTTTTAAAATTCAATTTTTCCTTTTCTTAATGTTAGAGACACTATTCAATGCATTTTCACCTGATATTGTTGTATTAATAAAATTCATTTTCGTACTTTTTGCCAAAGGTTCGTTAAACCATATAATACGAGTAGTTGGTATTGACAAAGAAAATACCAACCAGATTAGAAAACGAATTCATAATACCCCTACTCCTAACAAAAACCACAGTTATAACCGTAAAATTAAAAAACAATGGCCCCGGCCGGGAGTCGAAACCGAGTTTGTCGCGAAAGATCTTGGCGCTTCAAACATAATGCACTTGGACACTCGTTATGTAATGTTATTTGTACTTATATTAGGGACACTCCGCGAATTAGGTTTTTAATTATTATATATTTAAACTAAACAAATTAATATCATAATGACTGCAATCGCCAGCGTGTCACCCAAATCACCCTTACGAACACAATAAATACATTTACTATCGAAGATGAGTACTCAGAGATGGTGCTAATCTGGCGATGAGAAGATACGGATTATTTTGCTAACTCAGCCGAGAAGGACGTGGCTTCATGGAATCAAGTAGCAATAAAAAAAACCTTAGGGCGCCAGGAACTTACCTTAATCAAAATAATCTTAAGTTCAACCATTTACCGCTCCAAGTAAATGATGTTAGCTCCAAAACAACCAAGTATAAACAATAAAACTCGAAAATAGTTTAGAGATCAGTAAAGGTATTTTCCCCCAAAAATAAACAACATGAAAATATAAAATTATCAATATAAGTGAACATCGCAATCTACGAACACTTATAAAGTGCATCAAATAAAATCAAAATTAAATGTCACGAAGGTTACAAACAAACACAAAGAAAATTGACTAATTAATAATCACACATACTAAATCCACATAGGTTAACTATATAACAACTCAAAGAAAGGTCTAACAAGCATAAGTGCAGGTAAACAAAATTTAACCGTAGTGAACAGTAGTAAACACAGCAATAAATGTTGAAGTTACAACATTGTCCCTATTTCGAAGGCCTTCAAGGTAAGAAACAATAAGGGTAGCATCTAAAATAGCGTACCGATCGCGAAATTACTTGGCACAAGACAAAATACTTCGCTTAACTGTCCAGGTATTCTAGTGAAGGCAAAAACACAGTGGCAGCTGTTTACTATTTTACACGTTACAAATGTACAGGTTAAATATAAGTCTAAAATACATAAATTCGGCATAAATAAGCAAGACAGTAAAATAATGTTCGAAAAATCGAGATGTAAATCCTGCTTTACCTGTACAGCAGAGCAGCGTAAACCCAGTTTTATACAATAACACAGCTGAAAAATTTATCACAAATAAGCAAGCACACCTGCAGGGTCATAGAATTTGAATGTATGGAAATGAATTTAAACTAACAACAAGTACGAACTTACTAACACATATATGACATAAGTAACGAACAACCATCCTGGTTAATTACAAAAAGTAGGTATAGATCCACTAAATTAAAGCTGTACAATAAATTTAATCTCAAAATATTGAACGAACACATAAACAGAATGTAAGATAGATCAAAATATGCACCTAAAATTCCAGCTTGAGCGCAAAACGTGAAGAAAATATGCTTCCTACCGTCGGAGCACTCGCAATGAGATAACGTAGACAAATTGCAAATTGCAAAATACGCCTAACCTAGTGGAGATCCGTGTGGATGCTACCGTCGTAGATAGGCCCAAATCTGGTAGGCGGAAAACCGGTTGAAGATTCCTGTAGTCTCCAATACAAGAGCTCACACGAATACGTTTAACGAGCCTCGTTTTCCATCATGTGCTCGGTAATCAGAATTTAAATCCCGTGTTTAGGAATGTTTTTAAGTTTAATTGTAACTTGTAAGTGTACATTTGTTTGGAAGATCTGTAGAAGTCGAAAACATCTGGTTCATGTAGAGAATTGCGACAACCATCCCATAGACTGTCCAGTTCGATAATTTATGACTTCCGCCTTGAAGGGCCTACTTTGAAAACAGTGGAAAAGATCGGCAGTTAAGACCTTTTGTCAATACGAGTAGCCACGCGCTCATTGCTTCGGTTGTATATTTTGTAAATATATCCTTTGGTAAACAATCGTTCGTTGTTTTATTTAAAACATAAGTTGAAGTGTTCAAAAGCGGGCACTATCAAACATTGGTCCTTCGAGAGCCCGATTAATCGGCGAATCAGCGGGAAACAGCGAACATCAACCAGAATCAGCGGGAAACAGCGAACATCAAGCAGGAATCTACAATCCAGAAGAGGAGCGTCGTCGGCCTAGAAGTTCAGCAGAGGATTGGGGTAAGTCTTCAGTTACTTAGTGGCCAAATCCTTAAATTTCCTTGATTTTTTCCTTATAAAATTAAAATAATGGCAGAAACAATAAAACTGTTAAAAATCAAACGGGGAAACGTCAAAGGGACATTAACACGTATAAATACGTATTTGAAAGAAGTCACTGCGGAAAATTTTGTAATAAGTGAAGTAAAAGGAAGAAAATTGAAAATAGAACAAGCGTGGCAGCAATTTGATGACATACAAACCCAACTACAAATGTTGGATGACGCGGGAGATCATGATGAAGAAAGAGCGAATTTTGAGGAAACTTATTACACTATTCTAAGTGTTGCAGAAGAATTAATATCCAAATACAATCAAACATCAGTAGTAACCATCAATAATCACAATGCAGGTACAAGTTCTTCTAGTCAACATTCGCAAACTCAAGTTCGCTTGCCAAAAATAAATTTACCATCATTTTCGGGAGCATACGATCAGTGGTGCAGCTTTTTTCAATTATTTCGATCATTAGTACACAACAATGACAAGATTTCGGAGGTTGAGAAGTTACATTACTTGATGGAGTCATTAAAAGGCGAAGCTGCAAATGTAATTCAAGCTTTAGAAATTACAGATAGTAATTATGATGTTGCATGGGACATGCTAAAAAGGCGCTACGATAACAAGCGATTGATAGTCAAAGATCATATAAAAGCAATTTTTGAACTTCCGATAGTGTTTAAAGAAAACAATTCGAATCTGCGGCAACTGCTAGACGGCGTGGTAAAGCATATGTTAGCTTTAAAATCACTTTCAAGACCTACGGAACACTGGGATGACCTAATTATTCATCTAATAACAACTAAATTGAATCATAATACTAACAAGGAATGGGAACACACTTTGGGAAAAACTGATTTGCCGAAATTTCAAGAGCTAGTCGATTTTTTAGAACACAAATGTGAAACTTTAGATTCAGTCGCGAAAAGGGCCAAAGTACCGCAAGTTACGCAACAATACAACAATCAACCACGCTTCAACAAGTTGATGTCACATGTGCTTGTGAAAAATATAGCCTGTCTGTGTTGTAAAGAAAATCATTACTTATCAAACTGCGAAACTTTCGGAAAAATGTCGATGCAAGAAAAACTCGACCTGGTAAAATTGCACCGAGTATGTATGAATTGTTTGCGATCTTCTAATCATCAAGCCTACGAATGTCGAGCTTACAACTGCAAAAAATGCAGAAGAAGACATCATACCTTGTTACATCAAAATTCATTTATTGCACCTTTAAACAATTCTGTTTCCGCAGAGAACGCTGCGTCTACTAATCGGGTAGCTGAAACAACAAAGGAACCTGTAGTGCTTGTTACTCACAGCTACCAACCAAACGAAGTAGCTCAAATTATGTTATCTACAGCTGTAGTGCGAATTTTTGATATCAGCGGAAATAGCCACAAATGTCGGGTGTTATTGGACTCCGGATCTCAATCCCATTCCATCGCGGCAAATCTTGTTCAAAAATTAGGTGTTCCAATAATTAAAATCAACACTCCCATCATCGGAATCAATCAAGCGGCGGCACATATTACTAAGGCGGTAGAAATAACGATTAAATCATACCACAGTAATTTTCAAGAAAAAATACGTTGCTTAGTTCTCGACAAAATTACAGATAATTTACCAATTGCATCACTATCACCATCTCAAATTCCGATTCCGAAAAATATTTGTTTAGCGGATCCTGAGTTTCACAAATCAAATGAAATACAAATGCTAATAGGCGCAGAACTGTTTTGGAGCTTATTATGCGTAGGCCAAATTAAATTGAGTGACGATCAACCATATTTTCAGAAGACTCAGTTAGGGTGGATAGTAGCCGGAAAACTAACAACACGACAATCTACCTGTCGTCCGGTATCATGTAATTTAGCAGTTGGTGAAAAACTCGAAGAAACTTTAGAAAAATTCTGGAAAATCGAAGAAATTCCATCGAAACGTGTTTTAACTGCGGAAGAAAACGCCTGTGAAAGTCACTTTATAAATACATTTACGCGGAAACTAAGCGGTCGATTTAGTGTAAAATTGCCAATAAAAAACGAACAATTGCAACAATTAGGCGAGACAAGGGAAATGGCATTAAGAAGATTTCTTACATTGGAAAGAAAGCTAAGTCGAAATGAAGACCTAAAAATAGAGTACACCAAGTTTATGTCTGAATATTTAAAATTAGGTCATATGAAATTAATTGAAAACGACAAACTAACTTTTGACGAATCATCAACGTTTTATCTACCACATCATGCAGTATTAAAAAATACCAGTTCTACAACGAAATTAAGAGTTGTGTTTGATGCATCGGCAAAATCAACAAGCGGGATTTCACTCAACGATAGTTTGATGGTTGGACCAGTTTTGCAACAAGATTTGTTTTCAATTATTGTAAGATTTCGAACTTTTAAGTATGTTTTGACGGCGGACATTGAGAAAATGTACAGACAAGTGTTGGTTGATAATGCGGAAACCATATTACAAAGAATTTTATGGCGAAACGAATGTGAACAACCGATAAACACATACGAATTAAAAACTGTCACATATGGAACTGCTCCAGCGTCGTTCTTAGCAATTAGATGTTTAAGACAATTAGCTTACGAAGAAGCAGATAATTTTCCAACGGGATCAAGGATAACCTTACGCGACTTTTACGTTGACGATTTACTAACCGGTGGAAATTCATTAGAGGAAACGGTTGCCATACGCAATGAAACAATCGCACTTCTATCTAAGGCAGGATTTCACTTAAGAAAATGGTCGTCAAACTGTCCAAAACTACTGGAAAATATTTCAGAGGTGTCTAATGGAACCACAATATTAACTAAGGCGGAATCAGAAAGTGTGCGAACTTTAGGATTAGAATGGTGCGCCCAGAATGATATTTTAAGATTTTCTACAAATCCTATTTTCCAAAAAACGCGCATCAGCAAGCGGCATATTTTATCTCAGACAGCGAGAATATTTGATCCTTTAGGAATTATGGGACCAGTGGTGGTCAAGGCAAAAATTATTATGCAGCGGTTATGGAATATGAAGGTGTCCTGGGATGAATCTGTACCATTGGAAATGCATTCTCAGTGGTTAGAATACGAAAGAGAGCTTCAAACTTTAACTAAAATTAATGTAAACAGATGCGTCATCCCACTAAATAACCCAACGCGCATCGATGCACATGGTTTCTGCGATGCAAGCGAACGAGCTTATGGCGCGTGCATTTACTTAAGAGCATATTCAGAAGGCACATATTCTGTGAATCTATTATGTGCCAAATCAAGAGTTGCACCTTTAAAAACGCTTACTTTGCCGCGACTTGAATTATGCGGAGCTTTATTGCTTGTTAGGCTAATGAAACAAGTATTAAGCGCAATCACGGTACCAATAGATAACATTAAATGGCATTTTAATCCGCCTAATTCTCCGCACTTTGGAGGTTTATGGGAAGCTGCGGTAAAGGCGACGAAAACTCACTTAAGACGTGTCGCAGGACAATCGCATCTTACTTTCGAGGAAATGCAAACACTATTGATACAAATTGAAGCCGTTTTAAATTCACGACCCTTAATTCCTTTATCTAGTGATCCTAACGACCTGTCCTGTTTAACCCCTGGCCACTTTTTAATAGGAGACTTATTAACCAGCCCATTGGAACCTGCTATTGCGAGCGTACCTACACATCGCTTATCGCAATATCAGCGAATAGAGCAATTACGCCAGCATTTCTGGACGAGATGGTCAAAAGAATATTTGCATCGGCTGCAAGAAAAAACAAAGTGGAAAATCGGAAGGGGCACACAATTGCGACCTGGGCAGATGGTCATTGTCCGTGATGACAACTTGCCACCCCTGCTGTGGATTACCGGACGGATAGAAGATACAATTCCAGGAAAGGACGGCGTGGTCCGAACTGCAGTTGTAAAAACTATAAGAGGCCTAATTACCAGAGCTGCAGCCAGATTGTGCATCCTTCCTTTTGAGGAAAACTGCGGGGGTGTTTGTGAATGACAATTTTAGTGTTAGTGTTAGAATACGTTGAAACTTCTTAGAATTACGATTTATTATCATTTGTTTATTATTAATTGTTGTAAAGTCAGAAACTTTGAAAGGCAATCCTTTCAAGGCCGCCGGAATGTTTAGGAATGTTTTAAGTTTAATTGTAAGTGTACATTTGTTTGGAAGATCTGTAGAAGTCGAAAACATCTGGTTCATGTAGAGAATTGCGACAACCATCCCATAGACTGTCCAGTTCGATAATTTATGACTTCCGCCTTGAAGGGCCTACTTTGAAAACAGTGGAAAAGATCGGCAGTTAAGACCTTTTGTCAGTACGAGTAGCCACGCGCTCATTGCTTCGGTTGTATATTTTGTAAATATATTATTTGGTAAACAATCGTTCGTTGTTTTATTTAAAACATAAGTTGAAGTGTTCAAAAGCGGGCACTATCAAACATCCCGTAACAAACGTTTAGGCGATGATCCAATTAACACCATACGGAACCCAAAACGCCAAATTGCTTCAAGATCGTCAAGAAAAATCCAAATACAAAACTGATTTGACTTCAAAAAGGCACACCTCAAAGGAACGAAGCTCTGATATCTGTCACAGCTAACCCAAGACTCTCCGGAAACGGAACTCAGCCATCCCAAAATTTGATAACCAGGAACTCAAAAAGCGCTATAAACTCCGCGAAATTCAAATATGGAACTTATGAAGGCCGAAATCAAAAGTTACCCACAAGCCCACAACCACAACGGGAAGCCTAAATCTTGGGGGCAAAATAAACGTAACAAGCAGTTGGCACAAACTAATATCTAATTGAAAAATGACGCATTTAACAGTAGGTATCTGTTTCACGCGATGTAATTTCCAGGTAGATGTATTTATATTTTATTTTGCATTTGACGTTAATACCACACTAATTTGAACGAACGGACAAAATTCAAAACATTTATTAAAATATTTTTGGAGAACCGATAAAATAAACGACTTTTAAAAATACAACACGCAAAGTATCAATTAAAAAAAAATAATTTTATAAGCACAGTCAAAAATCATTTAACCTCGTCGGAAGAGCCAAAAAATTGGTTTGAGTGTGCCTATGCATAGGGGGCACTACCTACTACAATATATCAGAAAATATTTTTTTTTTATATTTCAAATAACAGAGATATTAAGCTCATTCATCTTAACAGACTTGCCCTGTATATAAATACCATCAAATATGTAAGGACCAGAGGATGTGCTAATTTTCATAGATGAGAATTATTTTATTTGCCTATTTCCTAATATTGATGATGATTTGAGAATAATGTTAACTCTGCCTGTGATTGTGGCTATCGCTGAACATAGTTTTTCCAAACTGAATATAATAGAAACTTATTAAGTACAACTACCATGCAGGACAGGCTATACAAACTTAGCATTGATATCCATAGAAAAAACAAATGGCTAAAAATGTAAATTTTCGGGAAGCAGTGGCTGGTGATGGGTATAATCAAATTATTTCATTAATCGATTGATTAGTATTCGAATGATTTTAATAAGCGAAATATACTGCTATGAAATATGCTTTTTAAATTAAATATTAATTATATGAATTTTATTTACCTCGGCTAGCTTATAAATTATGATTTTAGGTTGGTTACGCCAATAACATTAATTATAAATACCAGCATATAAAAATTATAATTATTTCAGGGTATTAATTCTATAGTTCGTGGCCTCGCTTAAATGATAGTCACCAAAATTTCAACAATAAAAATTTACACAAATATCAGTTAAAAATCAGAGTTGACTTATCTTAATCCCAAACTTTTGAAATATAGTGTACATCAAAAATGTTGACGTTGACTGTACATTGAAATCTCCTGGAATTCACCATCAGCCAAAATCCCGCCAAATTTTTCTAGACAGCTCCACTTCTCGTAGCAGAACCAGCCTCGTACTCGTACAAACAACCAAATTGAATAATTTACTTAAAGTGTTGTGATAATTTCCAGCGAACACTTCCAAATTTTATTATGCTTTTATCACTTGTTGTCGGTAAGTTGTTTATGCTTTAAATTGTGATAATGAATGCACTTTTAATTTACGTTTTGTTTTAGGTTATGGAAGTTGCAATAAAAATACTCAATTTAAACTCATACTTCAGGTATAAAAAGTAATTTTAATTTTAAATAACACTTAACAATGTTTTAAATTATTTGACAATAGACCTATTCCGTTTATTTCGCGGACAGAGAGAGGGGTAGCATTCAAGTGAGAGAACTATACATGCGCAGTAGCTCACCAGACATACTGGGTTATATTCAAATATTTTCCGTATAGTTTACACGTGTCACATTGAAATTAAACAGAAAGCAATGAATGAATTAACAAAAAACTTAGGTGCTCTTAAAAATTTTACATTTGAAGTCGCCGACAAAATATTTCCAGGAAAATGGGCGTCTGCTGAAGCACAAGGAAAAAGGTTACAAATATTTTGCAGAAGGTTATGTGCATGATTGTGTTTTGTAAAGAAGTAGTTTTAATAATCATTTCACGGTCATATATCCTACAAAATTTTATTTCATGCTGTCTACGTGTTTTAAATAGACGTTTGTTATTTTTTTAAATTATTCCTTTTCAACAACAATTACATATTTTGACACTCTAGATGCCTGTACTTTCAAAATATGTGAAAGGAAGTAGGTATAACATAAACATCTACCATCATCTTCGAAATTGTTATACCCCTGCATGTTTTTTGTTTATTTGTCAAAAATAGACAACAAATGTTGCTAGGCAACACTTACCATCCATAACACTGTAATGTGCCATTCTCCAAACTAAATGATGGCATAAAGTACATGTGAAAATGAACAAGTATTTAGTTGCAACTGATATGTAATTTATTAAGGTAAATAAATTACAGGGTTTTCGTCAAGATTTCTTTCTTTCTGTTGCAATTTTCATATTGTCAGATTCTAAAGCTTAATACAGACGGGACAATCCCTAGGCTACTGCAATTGACTTTTTAAAAAATCACTTTGTAGTATATGTATAAAGGGCAGTATGAAATAGAACAGAAAAGTACATACTGCGATCACTCACCCAATCATGAAAGTAGAAAAAAAACAATAATTGTAAAGACAGTTTTATTAATAGTATTTTACAGTAAAAGTCCGTTAATATAGCCTTCATGACCAAGACAGAGATTATGTTAATTATTTACATTTATGAAAGGAACAGTAATTACACGATATATTATGCATATTAAAATTATTTACGTTTATTATTCACTTATTTTATTCTTACACAGTGGATACCGAAAGTTTGTAAGTATACAACAAACAGGCCATATTTGATTAATATTAGCTAAATGTGATACCTACTGCTATATCATTTGATAAAATTTCAAAGGATTTTATTCTCGCTATTGCTCTTTCCACATGGATTCTTTCACGGGCAATTATTCTAGTGTTTTTTACATCGCTAGCACTGAACTGACAATTTGACGAGCAAAATGATTCTACGTTTAATTTTACTGGTTCCAATATGTCGCCTACATCAAACCCTTTCGGTTTCGAGCACTTTTCCTAGTATCCCTTTTGATTTTGTGTATCCACGCATCGCACGTAACCTTGTTCCTTTGGAAAGAATGAAAGGTTACACCTTTATCTTTCGTTTTGTTCGAACGCGAAAAACACTTTGGAACACAACACTGATGTACCATGTTTATTTGAGAGGCTATAAAAAACATAAAATGGTGTAAACTTTTACTTTTCTTCGGTATATTATTCAAAAAATAACAGAAAATGTTAAAATCAATTTATGCAATCTGATTGTCTCTAAGAGTTTTCACTTTTATATCTTCATAAAATGCTTCTACACAATAAGTTGCATGCTTAACATCAAAGTTAAAGCTTTTTAACACTTTCGTATTAAAAATAATAAAATTACATACCTTATTTGACTGTAAAATAAACTAAAACTGCGAACTAAACGTATTATTATACAGGCTGTTTTTGACAGATACCCAGTATGACCGTTAGCCTACTGCGCACTCGATCTGTGACGTCATTTCGCGAAATAAACGGAATATAGGTCTATTATTTACACTTTATGATTTTATAAAATATTAACTTTGAAGATTTTTTATTTTTAATAAGTTTGAAGCCACGCCTACTTTTACACGAATTTGATCCTTAATAACTTCAAATTTTGATTACAGAGAACCAAGGAAAAGCGTCCTCCTGCTTCAAATACAATTAAACAACTAACTTCTCAAAATCATACCAAAATGAACATTTTACGCAGATTAAAATTTAAATGGACCAATCAGAATGCTTAAAAATTATTGTTTACATTTTCAATTGTTAATAAATATTTAAAAATTACAAAATACAAGAGAAATAAATTATGATTCGAAAAACTAAATTCATATTTATGATCTTCATAAAATTACGGTTCTTTTAGTACCAAATAAGACAAGATTTGAATTAAAAAAATTACACATAATTAAATATTCAAAATTTCTAAAATTTAACAATTAAGGCATAAAATCATGAAAATCATAATCTAAATTTTATAATACAATTAAATATGCAAGAACATATGCTTCCCAAGTACTAATAACAAGATAAAAACCAAAAACAAGATTCTAACCTTCAAAAGTATTAATTTTCCCTAATTTTCCATATTAGTCAATAAATAATCTGTTTCAACAATACAAAAGTGCTTTAACACCCTCCTTAAACAACATATAAACTATTTACAACAATATTACGACTTAAAACTATAAATACAGCTTGTCACATAAATATGTACAAAACATAAATCAACAATAATTAAGTTTTTTATGTTTCAGGGCACCCTAGTTGCCCACAGCACTCAAATTAACATCCCACGGTTCACTACCATGTTTCAGCATCACTCTCCACGAAATGTTTACTCACAAGATCAATTTTAAATCAAAAATAGCAATACGCCTCACTTCCCGAAGATCGTACAAGACCTTATTCACATATTAAGTATCCAATTATCAATTTTAATTGAAACAATCTTTTAAATAGGCTCTGTTACATGTTAATGATATTAATTATAAACAATTTCAGGTAAAAACCATCCTCCAATCATCAAAATAGTATCCTTTTATACATACATAAGGTATTACGAAGCCAAAAAATTACATTATATTTGGGTTATCTCATAAGATTAATATAGTTTAAGTATAGTTTATAATAACAATAATATACAGGGTAAATAACACAGCAATACATTCGAATTAATCATTCGAATCCAAATTGCAAGCGTATTTTGGCAATGCGAGAAATGGCCCGTTATATAAGTGATTTGTATTTAACGTATGAATTTAACCTATATTATATGTTATATTTATTTCATATATTTATTTTGTTGTGTAAATATTTGTGCTCTGATACATGCTTAGGTATATGCATGAACAAGTTTTGTAATCTACGAATTTTGTTTTGTAAATTGTTTAATGCGGAAAATATTTGTGGTTGATGAAATGGTTTATGAATAAACAGGTTTATAAATATGTTCGTTTTTATTTTCTAAAAATACATGTAGGTACAAATTGATAAAACTTCTTCATAGGTTACTTTGTTAAAACCTAACCATTTTACAAGTACGTTTTGACCTTCTTTCTTCAGAACCGTCTCCCCTAGACCAATATTTGGGTGTTTCAAGTTCCTGTTCATAAAATCCTCCTTTTTTTTCTTGTTTGTGCCATCTTCTAAAATATATGTTGTCGGATTAGTTAGTTTAATCTTGGCAATTGTGAAAATTTCGGTGCTCCAATTCGGAGTGTAATCTTTGTCGAATACATCTCGATATTTACTTATTCTCACATAATCCTTAATTTTAAATTTCTGCCTTTTCGGATCAATCGTTTTGACGTAATTGTATGCAGTTCTTAAAATGTGAATTACATTTTTGATATTAACGTCCACAGGTTTAAATCCCGTTGTACGGTGCTTCGTTGTGTTGTAACGTTTAAAGATTTTGGATAATACATCCAACCATTTGTATGTACCTTGAATGTTAAATTCCTTTCACATAATATTTTTTAGAGTGCTGTTGACTCTTTCCACTACACTGCTTTTCATGTTGGAGTATGTGCTGTAGTGGTTCATTTTACATTTGACCATTAAATTTGCGAATTTTTTATTATAAAATTCTTTTCTCATATCTGTTTATACATTTTTTGGAGTTTACTTAAGTGAAACTAAAAGTTTTTTCATTACGTTGGTCACATCTGCACCCGTTTTTCACTTTACCGGATATGCCCATACATATTTGGAGAATGCATCGATTACTACTAATATGTATCTAAACTCTTCATTAGATTTAGCACACGGTATCATTTCCACTAGATCAGATTGAAACAACTGGTTTAAACCTTTCATCACTACGCGCTAGTTATGTGGGCTAAAGATGCTTATTTTACAGTTCTCACGACATTATGGTAAAGCACTTATCTTATAGCTCCCATGATATTGTATTACATTGTAGATAACACAACATTATATAACGTGTGTATTAGAGCCATTTCACTAGTTGTTAATTATTGTCATTCTTGCTTATTGCTGCTTGTAGTAATTTAATGTACTCCAACATTTTAATGTAATTGTTGTAAAATAAAACATTTTTTTTGTAAACTAAGTCCACGGCTTATTTTACTGGCGCAGTCTTACGGATACTTAAAAAAAAAGGGCATTACAACATTTTTTGCTCCTTTTTTTTGTGTATTAACACTTAATTAAGTAGTACCAACAACCGTTCCTGAAGCCCTTCAAACGTCCGGTAACCATCACAAGCTGAAGCCTGAGGACTCGCATCGCCACAGGTGAAGCAACGCTGGTTCCAGACAACCCA
>JABXWE010034013.1:0-17476 GCA_014611495.1 Limonius californicus
AGTTCTCGTTATTGTTTCCATGAAATTCTGTTTTAAAGATATGAACTTTAACACTCTCGTACAAGAAAACTAAGCTCCAAATACCTACTTTTTTTTGAAGATTTGTATTAAGCATTCATAAAGGAAAAATTCTACCTGAAGCTTTTACGGCATTTAAAGGACACCCTGTATATATATATATATATATATGTGTGTGTGTGTACACACATGGCGGCCGTGGGCTAGAAGTTAACGCGTTACATTTCTACGCCGCAGGTTCTGGATTCAATTAACAGTACCGGAACATCGGATTTTTAACGGCCGTTCTCCCTCGCAAGGCAATGGCAAACCAGCGAGGTAATCTTCCTAGTAAATCTTCTCTGGAATAGAAGTGTTTACACTTCCCGTGGTTCGGAGCCCACGTTAAGCTGTAGATCCTCTACGTCTGTGACACTCTAAACGCGCAACAAGGGCATAGAAGAGAAGATCGTTACGTCTCGTAAGAGATAAAGCACTCTAAGAAGAAGAAGATACACACGTGAAAAAGTGTGTTTTGGATATTATCCATCTCTTAATATGCTCCAGAACAGTCTCCTATTTTTACATTGTCGTAGGTTTTTCTAATATCTATAAGAGCTTGTTTGTTTGACCACGAAGATATTATTGTGGCACGAGCGGCGGCTTTTCCTAAAACCACTCTGTTCTTCACATATTAATGTTTCAGAGATAGTTCTTAAACGGTTATTTATTATTTTAGTGTATACATTATACGTGGTATTGAGCAGACTTATGCCTCTATAATTATCCCAAACATCTCTTCGTGCTTTTTTAAATAGGTTTTTGATTTGTGCCATCTTCCATTCGGCGGGTATTTTTCTCCTTTTCCAACATTTATTGAGCAGATGCAATAGTCGGAATTTCAAGATAAGACCTCCATATTCTAAAAAATTCAAAATTTATGTTATCGATGGCCGGGCTTTTCTGCTATTAGAGTTTATTAATGCCTTGAAGAGGCTATCATAATGTTATTCCCTTCTCCATTTACTTCTGAATCTTGCGAAGTTATTTCAGTTCGTGGTTTGTTGTGAGTACACCATAGCATTTTGTAGTGCTGAATCCAATCTTCTTCTTTGATTATATCCGGGGTAGCTGCATACTTGTCTATTTTGTTGAGGTGTTTAAAGATTTTAAATACTACCTCCTTGCCTCCATATAAGTCTTGTTCAATATTCTTACGTTTCGTTGTGTGGTTTCTTAATTACGCTTTCCGTCCGCTTTCTCATTTGTTTATAGTGGCTTTCTATTTCTGATGCTTGAAGTTGTTGATATTGCTTTGTATTATGAAATTACAGAAAATATCTACAATAGTTATTGTTCACACTCTATTTACGAAAATTATGTTGAAACCTTTATTATGCGTAGTTCATTGCTTAAAATTAACTAACCTGCATTTGATTTATACTGAATGTCTTTCTCTTCAACCCCGGCTCTTGGTTAATATAACTTTAAGATGGAAATTTTGTTATCTAAGTAGTAAAATCTCTGTTTTTCAGTTACAAAACTGCCACTAAATTGAAATTATTTCGGACGATACCGATTAATCGGATGTCGAGTATTTATAACGTAATTATGTATTGTGATATGAAATATGTGTACCGTATGAAATAATATGTGTTTTTTAAATGTATTTTAAGATGTCGTATCTACATTTTCCAAATTTCTTTGTCGTTCGTGATTTTCTTACTACAGCCTATGTGTTTAGCAATAATAATAAAAACAAGAATGCTCGATCATCAACACTGATTAATCGGTCGAAAAATCTATACCGATAAATCGGTAAAATCGCCGATTATAATAATCAGTGCAATCCTAAATCAAATTTTCTATAAATTATTTACTAACGCACATAATATTGATGGATTGGTTGTGTCATGCCTTTAATCTTTACTATATAAAAAAAATTAGCTGAATTAAAAAAAAAAACTTCGCAACTACGCCACTGCTTAGGTAGCAAATTACCAAGTTGACGAAAGTTAGAATCCCGGAATCCCAATCGAAGAAGCAGTAGGTTCCAACAATTAACCGACTTATAATTTACTAACTTCGTCCGAGATGGTAAATGGGAAGTCGGACCCCAAGATAGATAATTACCTACCTTTATATCTCCTGTCTGTGCTTTAGGTAGACTTAATTCTAGATATTTCATCGTAAAATAAAATAAAAGACAAGTTGCAACCAAAACGCTTTTTACTTAATAAAAAAAAACAACCCACAACTCTAATATTTCTATACAAGAAAAATAAATTTAAAATAAATTAGCAGTCCCAATTTTACGTTCCTGAAACTGAATATAACTAACTTAAATTGGGCCACACTTAAACAATTTTTCGGACCTTTATTGCGCTACTCGAATAAGATACCAGTAATTTTTAGCGCAATCCGTAACATAGGAGGCCTCCGCGTGACAATTCATGCGTGATCAGAATGATCTAAGACAAAAATGTTCAAACTGCGAACTCTGTAACACGCAATATCAACCCTCTATCGGAGTACCTTGTATATATGATTCAGGTAAACTTGTTTCCCCTAATAAATGGAACATTACGATAGTGTTTAAGCATATCCCCAATTAAAACCCCAATGATACAATTCAGTGACCCCAAATCAATTATTAAATTAACTTAAAATAACGATAATGAAATCGTAAACAACAAGGCAAGATTATACAATTTTTAAAAGGTACTATTTAAATGCACTTCCCTTGTTCAAGATGCGGCGGCAATCAGAGCGACCGAGCAGCAGACTCCTTATCTATAGCCCCAGGCGTCCACTCGGTTCGGGAAAAAACTTCCCAAGGTTACTCGACGATGACAGCATATCAATATGAACAATACGTATGAATGTAGAGTTTTTCTACTGCGTCGCCTTAATTTCGGGACGTCCAGCTGCACGAATTTTGCCTAAATTAAATTTATGGGAGATTAGAATTAAGTTTCTGGAAATTAAGAAAAGACAAAAATTTTCTGGTCATATCCAACTTACCAGTTGATGGACTCTGGCATAACATCAAACAAAATCTTCTACCGGAGTAAATTCTACATTGGAATAAATTCCTAGAGATATGCTTCCCTTCAACTATGGGAAAAGCTCCTGTGTGTAGTGACTCTCAAAAAAATGAATATCCAATCGCAAAACGAATTAAAAGAAATAGCTCACTATTCACAATATACTTCCGGTAAGACCGACTATACTCAACCCACTGACCAAATTACGGAAAACTGTCTTTTAGAATCTCCTTCCCCCCAACTTTTGAAACTCCACTACGCACCGCGTTGACTTGACAGAAATGTAACTTCGAAATATTAAAAAGTCCTATAAGCAGGAGAAGCACTAAATATGTAAAAAGGGTTGCCTTCTTTTACGCGCGGAAATCGTTACAGTTGTTTATGTTGTCATCACATGCAAGTTAAATAATTTCTCTATTTTTATATGTACAGTACACGATTATAACAAATAATTTTTTAATTCCTAATTTATACTGTTTATTTTCTGTTGTTTATTTTTTATTTTCTGAGTTTAATTAGTTGTATTGGTTTAGCCAATAGTTAGTATCATTTAGCAATAACAACAACAATAACGAAAAGTAGCAGATTCGTAACTTATATATATATACTTCATGGCCCACGGTACAAACAGCTCATTTATTAACAGTCATTCGTGTCAACAGATTTGTTATTCTCTACGGTCGGAATCTAATTACATAAATAGATGTACATACATACAAATATTTTATTGTAAATATTTTTTGTTTTCGAAATTATGTGATTGAACAACAAACGAAGTTTCTTGTTTTATTAAGACCAACATAAAATCGCAACAACATGTTACATTCACTGACAGTATTAAAATACCTCCTTTTCAAGAGAATTTAAAATCTCCTTCGAATTCGTAAAAAGCGGCGAACACACTTACACAACTTCATCCAAATTTACACAGTAGACGACCAATAAAGTTAGAAATAAACAAAACGGGTGATGTGATAATCTGATTTTGTCTTCTCCCGCCATCAGAAGATTTTTCCTTATTGGTTGCTTGTGAAAATTTTTCTGTGTGCTGTGTGCATTAGTCTTGATTACTGGGACAGTTCTGCTAAGCATAAAGTGGTTTGTTGAAGCAATTCGAAAAGGACTTTCACAGATTTACATAAAGGGGATAGCAAACTTGAACTATGTTACGCACCTTCAAGATGCTGCGAACATAGTTAAAAGTGCCAACTTTTGAGGCCACTAAAAGTAAAATAATAAGCTTGATTTTAATATCTTAAAGATACTACGTTAATAATATTGCCATTCTCAATTTGCAGTTTCACCTAACCTTCTCAGTTTCGGCTAAATTCAAGTTTACGGGGTCAGTGCATGTCGACCGGCTCAAGCTGCAGCAAATGCAATTATTCTAACTAGTTTACTGTACTCATATAAATAATTTATTTACTACACTCCGACAGTTACAAATGTAAATGAATACAGCGGAAGCTCGCGAGCGGAAAATTTAGGTCACGGCGTTTTTGCTACTACATCTTGTAAAAAATAGGTAACGTTGAAGAGTTAATCTCAAGCTGCTGAATTGCTCTTGCTTCCTGCATCTCTATAATTACAAATTTTTATTTGTTGATATTAATGTCTATTATTTATATTGGCTAGTAAATGCCGTTTACCAAGTTATATACTGTGATAAAATTAAATACTCTTACTAGCAGAGGAACCCCATAAATTACCGTATCAGAAAACCCCCTTTACTTAGATACTGTTTATTAATTTACGTGGAACTTCGGAATGCCATTATTGTCGATACTGGATACTACAATATTTACCTTAAGAGCGTTTTTTTTTCGCTGTTATTAGCCTAAGGTTAACTTGATATTCGATCTGATAACTTTAGAACAGACCTATCAAATAAATAAAAAATCCGGATATACTATAAAGACAAATTCTAACCAAACAATGTCACCGACATTGAAAAGTAACGTCCTAATAAATATTTGATTTGGTCTAGTAAAGAAAATTTTTTAGCAAGCCAAAATCATTTAATGTGCAAATTTAGCGCGCCCGAGTAAGATTCCGAAAATAAAGTAGACAGAATTTATTTCATTCTCAGACCCATTCCGGTTGATAAATGTTCCAATTTCCAAGGTTTATTCAAAATATTTATCGATAGCATAGCGGAACTAATTTAGAACTTGCGAATTGCTTCCTGTCGCTGAAACAACGGCCTTTATCAAATTGAAGCAATACAGTGGATGAGAAAGTTTGGGTGCAACAACACATCGTATCGCTGATACAATAGACCTTGTGGGTAATTTGACGAATAGTCTTTCTAAAGCTAACCCTCTTCTTATTAAAACACGGAATAGCAGTAAGATACATACAGTTTAGTTTAGGCATTCCTTCTAAAAATGTTTTGCAAATAAAGCGCGGAATGTTTTGTATTTCGTATTATTTGATATGGGTATTATTATGTTAATGAATTCCGTTGGCACATGTGTTCAACGAAAATGAAAATTCGCACAAAGAATGCAATAAGCAATATGTTGCTTTTATGGTTATAAAATTTTCACTAATAAAATTCTTTGACCAAGGCCGCAAAACGTTTCCAGCTGCCACTTTCCACAGTATAGCGAATGTTCCTTTAAATTGTGTAATCAGCTTCCTTCAGTACTCCGCCTGGGGTTAGCTGCTTGGTGGATTAAGTAACTCAGCAACTGCCACTGCCGGTTCCAAGCCCGGACAAAGGAGGAGGGTTCGTGGTCAAAACTCACTTAGCTGGACGGATCAAACTGATGATGCACAAAAATGAAAAAAAAATCAGCCACGAATAGCGTGCTGGAAAATGCAACCATGGAATAAGAAAGACCAAGAGGTAGTAATAGAAATTATGGAACTCCAAATTTGCATATGTGATCAGGAACAAAAAAGTAAGGCAAAAAGATAACAATAAACCAAAATTGCAACCTCACACGTTGTGAAAGAAACGAAAACAAAACAGCAAGCTTAGGTATAGGCCAGTTGATCTACGAAAAATAAGAATATAACATTCACACTTCGCGTATACCAAAGATAGAATACTCATAGTGACATTAGCTTCGCTAATTTGGAAATGCTTTAACTCGAATACTTCAGTAGTTTTGTGCCATTCAACTTTATAATCCGGACACATTTGGAAATAGTTCAAAATATGTTTTATAAAGCACGTAAAAAGATTTAGCATGAAAAAAATTCTATCAGAAAATTTTCTTCTAATGGATAACGCTCTCTCTCATAAAACCAAGGGTGGATTAATTTGAATCCAAACTTTAGAGTTATGGCTTCATCACTAAATTGCACAGCAATATCAGCGGCAAAAGTTCATAATGTGATATATAAATATATTAAAGTGGCTTAGGGAACAAAATGTTGACTAACTAACTATCTCAGGATAATGATTATACGAACACTTTGAAGAGCCACAATTTAGAGGGGGGTTTTCATAAATTTGCATCAATCATGGAGTGCTATAACTTAAAATATATCAAGGGAGTTAGACGCTACTCTATCTAAAAAGATAATGACATGAAGAAGACAAATTTCGTTAGATGCCGTTGAAACTATAATGAAAATATGAATAGGTAACTACAAATTTAAACCCCAATACGCAAATGTTAAATTGTATTGATCCACAAGTTAGTTCTCAGGATGTTTTGAATTAGGCAACTGGACACAGCGAGGATACAGATCAAGATCGAATGGCAGAGACTTCAAAAACGATAATGGGATGAATTCTACCGACTCCGAAAGTGGGTTTGTAGAAGAATTTTGTGATAAACGCATGCAAAAATAATGCTTTCGGGCATTTTCTCAATGCTTTAAAATAGATAGAGGTAAATACTTTGTAGTAGTGATTCAATACAGCAGATACTATATTAAATGAAATCATTCTGTACGAATCTGGCCTTATTATTTATTAGAAAAATAATAAGAATTCATTTAACATATGTTCCTTGCTATATTTGTGTAATGTTTTAAAATATCTCTATAATCCGTAAAATTCGCAAATCCGTACAAGTAGAAAATGTTATCTATCCAGATTAACGAAGCTATACTGTAACATCAATACATACGCCAGACATAAACAAATCAGAACATATTGCAACCGAAATCTTTGAAAGATTACAGCTACAAATAAAGGAAATACCATGCTAGAATAAGATCACCATAATGAAAACATAACTGCCAGAATTGGTAATGACATAATACACGGGGTAAAGTAGATGTTTAACGAAGATACATCATACGTGGGGGGCGAAATGTTAATCAAACGGCGCACACACAATTAACTACTAATAAACAATACTTTGTACTTACATAAATAGCAACATACATACACATGGTCCAACAGAAGAAGAATAAGTAAACATCATAATGACAGAGGCGCATGTGAGAAATATCATCAAAAAACAAGAACTGGAAAACACGGAACGGAGATATTATACCTAACGAAGTTACGAAATATTCTGGCAATGCCCATACAACGGAATTAACCAAACCGATAAACAACATAATAGAACATAAAAAAATACACACAAAATGCAAGAAGAGTGCAAATAAACAATTCTTAAACAAGGCGACAAGATAAACCCACCTTACTACAGCAGTATAATATTATTAAGCTCAACAATGACATTATAACAACCTCAGCAACAATTGAAATAACCAAGATTATCCCGATCAACTAGTACCATCGAAGCTTGAAAGGAATACTATGCAAATACCATCATCCAAGTCTTAAATATCACTAACAAAATAAGGGTTAAAAACAAACTAACGAACAAAATAGCGATGGAGCCTAAGTACGTAAAAACCAACTTTTCTGTGCGTAGACTAGGAAATTATAACATAACAGTTATGCTATGCAGATAGCGTTGCGTTATTTAGAGAATCTGAAGACGACCTATAAAGACTACTACACGTTTTTAATACCTAAGCTGAAATATATACAGTAGGATGCTAATATTAAAAACCAAAACAAGGTATTTAACCGTGGCACGGGTACCAATGCTATGGAAAATTACGATCTACGACAGCCCTGTTGAACAATTATTCAATCGAATTCAATTATTTAGGCACAAAGATCTGGAGCTGTGGTAACCTTCTTGATTGATTGTTGATTTGAAGGAGCGAGATTTAGGCGGCGGTTTTCCAATCATTTACTGAAAAAGTTATTATCAATAATCAAAGCAGTCACCGTGTTCGAATGCCTAAAAATGTAATATCTAAGATCTAAACAGTTCCCATCGCAAGAAAGACCCTATAGAAGAAGCAACAACGACATGAGAGGCAAATGTAAAACAGAAGACTTAGCGTGGTGAACAAGAGAAGGAAGGCGAACGAGGAACGCACACATAAACAAAATTAATAATGACAGACTTAACAAAAATAGAAAACTAAGAAACCATACGGTACACGACCACCTGTGAGATCGCATAAAATATGATGCGATAGCTGGCAGTCGATATCGCAGGAACAGATCTAAATTCAAAGATAAAATAGGCAAATTGTCTAAATCAAGAAAAAGTACCAGTTTGCTTTAGTGAGATTACTACAGAAGAAAACTGTAGAAACTGCTTTGAGATAAAAAAATAGGAGGTAGATTTAACTTGCTGGCCTAGTGTCACGTTGGGGGGTATCTTTTTCGTATCTATTTTTCAGTTAACGCTTAACCGGTCAAGGCGTGCCCGTCAGGCACATGTTACAAAATGTCATTTGTTACTGTGCTTTTAATCACCCTTTTGTGTCTCTCTAATGAGCTATGTTTCTGCAATGTTGACAACTTGTCAGACGCCGACGAAAAAGAATTTCTAAAGGAAACTGACGAAGAGGATGTCAATTCTGATACTGAGCAAAAGTACTTTCTGAAACATCTGAAGTAGATGATGTTCGGGATATATCGGAAAATTCACATGACGAGGTAGAACTAGCAGCTACAGCCTCAGATTCTTTTGTGGAAAAAGATGGGACGGTGTGGTTATCAAAACCGCATAATATTGGTGGTCGTCCCCGCAAGCGGAATATTATAAAATTCGCAGTAAACAAAGTGTGCCTCCCTTCTGGACAATTGATTGACGAACCTATTAACGCGTTTTTGTTGTTCATAAATATATGGTATGGTATGGTGGCTGTGTGATTCGAAGACATTTTATCCTTTGAAGGGAATACCGTATCTTGGAAAAGAGAGAAACCAAAGGGCAATTGAGCTAGGAAGAACCGTTGGAGAAACACTGACAGATCTACATATATGAAAGGAATTACCGCAATATTACCTGTGACGACTTCTTCACGAACTTCACTTTAGCAGAAAACCTTAGATAATGGCCTTACCATTGTAGGAACGCTAAAAAAGAACAAAACATACATACCACCAGAGTTCCTACCCAATAAAGCAAGGCCAGAAAGGTCCTTGATCTTTGGCTTTACAAAACAATTAGTCTTGTGTCGTATGTTCCGCAAGTTAAAAAATCGGTGATTTTACTTTCAACAGTGCATCAATCAGCTGACATTTCGAAAGAGAAGAACAAACCGGAAATAATTTTAACTTGTAACGATACAAAGGGTGGCGTCGATTCACTTGACCAATTAGTACACGAACAAAATAATGTGCAAACAAAATTTTTTAGGAATGCAGTAAGTGTTGCCGTTGTTGCTGCTTACGTTTTGTGGAAGAATTTGCATCCACAGTGGACTAAAGGCACATGCTAAATGAGACATATTTTTTGCGGGAATTAGGAAAAGAATTAGTGACTCCACAAATCAGACGAAGACCTCGATAGAGCTTACAGAAACCCACCCTGCATTGCACAATTTTCAGGCAATACTCGAGCTGAGACTTCACTAGCAAACCAAACGGGGAAACGCAAGCGCTGTTACATTTGTCCAGCTAAGAAAAGTAGAAATCAGAAGCAAACTTGCGGCAAATATAAACAAAATATGTGTGGAGAACATAGCTGTGCAAAAAGAATTTATCATAATTGTGCCTAATTTCTATTATTTACTGTACCAAAATGTAGTTTCTCACGTTAAAATTTAATAAAACTGTATTTCCATATGTTGTTTTAATTGTTTATTATGTAAAACCGGATGCACACAAGTATTATATTTAATACAGATAAATAAATACATACATTTAAAATGCTGAACTTGAGTATATTTACTATAAATAGTAGTGTACCTAGTAGACACACCTTGTCCGGTACTGTTAGTAAAATAACTTGAACGATTAAGGGTAAAATCTGTATTTGAAACCTTCTCGACTTTACGTAAATCGTCCCTAATTGGGCCGGTATCTATAATATAAAAAGAACTACACCTTCCTCTTGCCTTTCGAATGGTACATTTAATTCTATTATTTATCATTACTAAGAAATTCTGTATTGCTTAAACGTTATTATTAAATGGTTCCATTTGCAAAAATACTTTACAATCATTTTCGTAGACTATTTATCATCATCATCGCCGTCTCGGGTTAAACCATTTCTGATGTTCCACCTTCATGTAAATACATACATCCAACATTACTGCTTTCAGTTGCTCTGCAGTTATATATCAGTTTGGCGTGTATCTTCTATTCTAAAAGAAGTGATATTCCCACTTCTGTCTGTATTATTTCGTTTAAGTTGGATATATTGTGTCTTATTCTCGCTGCCGTATAAAAGTATGGGTAGAGCCATTACTTTATAGAACATAAATAGGGTTTCTCTGTTTGCATTTTTAAAGGTTTGTAGGTTTGTAGACTATTCTATAAGCAAATAGTCCAGGTATACAAAACTACTTAATAGAGATACACCAAGAATGTGTAAAATAAAGTGCTAAATGGTGTATACTCGGATAGGGATAGCCCCTATGGAGTTAATTGTACTGTAATGTAGATTGACTGAGTTTACTGGTAGGTTACACCTTTATCAAACATAGTTACAGTTTTTGAATTGTCTAATGTTTGTACTCCATTAATATCGAAATTAAACTTGAAATAAGTCTTTATTTGGCTTTCTTATTTACTTTAGGTTAGAATGAAGGAGTATGGAGACTATGAAAGGAAATGATAGATAGAAGATAGTATGCATAACTCTATAAATAAAACTACACCCAAGAATAACTTTAAATCTGTATAATTTATTTAAAGAATGTTGATCTGGCTTTAAGACAAACTTGCGCAATAGCGCTATGTAATAATGAACATTTCCCACCATGTACTATAATTTTGGTAAAACTCTTAGGCAACGAGAAACACGTCCACAAAGCGATGAATGATCCCACTTGAATTAGCTGAGTAAGCTAGATGAACTAAAAGTATGAAACATTATTTAGAAAAAATACCTGGTAAGCTAGTTTGTTTCCATAACTAAATTATATTTTTCTTTGGTTTATAAACTGTATAAATACTAATTTTAATGTGAGTAACTCTAAATACTTCTGTAAATATTGGACTTTGTATATTTTTCATGTGCAACATTATTTCAATTAATTTCTGGCTATTGCTTATTCCAGAATATAGGTAAACATTTTGCCTTGGTCGAAATTTCATTAGGACGATATTATTTATATTAAAAAATTCGGTTAATTGACTAAATTGTGTATGACAAAGGGTTAGTTATTAAAGCAAAGCATTTGCCAAAGATAATTATTTCACATTATTAGTATTACGTAAATTACAGAATGGAAGGCAATTTTAATGTTATATCTTGTATACATTCACATTCTTAGCTCAAAATGTGTATTGCTCTACATAAATATACTAGTATTAGTAAAATAAGTATACACGTTTCTTCTAATGTCATCAATAATACCTGCCTGTATTAAAATCAACACTCCATTTTAATTTTAATCTCTAAAATGCGCATATGAATTAAATCAGGAAATTATTAATGGAACTTTCACAGGACTTGCAGCCCCATTGCTTTGGTGTGAGGCTTGGCTAAGCTACTTTGTGCTATGCACAACAAGACCCGACTCTGCGGGTTACCGTGTTAACTGTATTTAACCTGCCTGGTGTAAGGTGTGTATCCGTGTATGATCTTACTACTGTTCTAGTGCGACCCTAACACGAGGAACGCCATTAATTAGATCCTGTATGGCAAATGGAGACCGCGACCCAGTAGCGACCACACAAAGATCCAAAAAATTTTCTGACTACTGGAGTGATTCGAACCAGCAAGCGTTTGCACTACATCCAAAGTTTTACGCTCTTACCACCAAGTCACCCCAGTTCCTAAGTAGTAGATACAAATTTTTAATTTACATAAAATTCTCCAACGTTTTTTAATACAGCCTTGTATACAGTCTTTTTTGCATTTACTGATATTTTATGTTTAATGCCGACTTTATGAAGAATGTTTAGTTTACTCCCGAATTTGAAGTTTCATCAGAGTTAGATCATCCGTTCTGTAAATATTCAGTCTAAAGTATTAATAAAAGTACCTACGCACAGAACACAGGCATATGTTTGTTGTTACTTACTAATTTCGCTAAGTTATTGTTATCGGATGTTGTTTGTTATGGTATTCTTCCGGATATTCGTTTGCTGAGCTTATTATGGTTCCGTGAAAAACATTATGACTTATATCTAAAAAATATCCTTATATTATTATATCTGAAGATGGGTATATAAAACATAAGTAGACTTTTTGAACCAATTTTATATAAAATATTAAATTTTAAACTTACCTACTAAATACGAAGGAAAGTCAGGATAAATAGGTCACAAATGACTATTTAAAAAACTGTGAATTATACAATTGAATAACATTTTTATTTTTCAAGACCAAAACAACATTGATGCCTTTATCTCATCGTTTTATCAGTGCGGTATAAAAGTCTTTGCTCTGCTGTTACGACCACAATCGGACCTCCTGTTCAACTCCTTCATCATTCGCGAAGGGAGTCTTTAAAGGGCCATGCAGGTGAAATTCGCTCAAGGTTAGCTTGGGACTGTGATGAGGATTAGAGCTAAGTTGTCGCCCTAGTTCGGCAATTTTCTCCTCGGTTAATCGCGCCATAAGGGATGCATGCGCCTGTGACATCCAGTGACTCTACATTGAACCATCATCAACCTGGATTGCGCCGCAACGTAAAAAACTAAGAATTGTTTTAAAAGGCGTAGCACGTTATGTGCTCACATGCAATGCTCAATTTTCTTCGCGGAGCATAAATTACCCGTGTAATTGAAAAACTTTAAATGCAAGCGGACGCAGCATGACAGTAATGTGACTTTCATTTCATTGGTTTCCTTGTCTCATTGTACGATTCACCTTGGGATTTGCATTTCAACTAAGACTGTCCGTAAACTGATCCCACTTTAAAATAATTGCGTTTAGAATACCGCCCATCTTACTGTCTAGCAGAACAAAGGAAATATTTTGCTTCAACTATTTCTTCTATTTGTTTTATAAAAAACATTTTGAGATCTTACTAAATATAATTATATATTTATTATTAATAATTATCAATACTTGGTTGGCACTATTCATTTGCCGATACTCAACTGAATTTATTTAACTGACCATACTCAGTGGATAGACAGCGCTCAATTGACTCTACCAAGTTAACAAAGCCAACCTCACCGAGCTCAGTTGGAACATCCGGTTGACTACCTTCAATTGAACCGCTTACTTGACGACCCGATAGATCTTCTCAGTTGACTACAGCGTTTGCATACGTTTAGATAACTACGATCAATTAACAAGAATAAATTACTAACATTGAGCAGGGCCGGCCTCGGTGGTCTAGTGGTTAGCGCATTTGCCTTTAGATCCGAGGGACGCGGGTTCAAACCTGGCTGAGGTCAGCGAGATTTTTCTAGCGGGGAAAAATCTGAAAATGCGCTTTCTGTCGGATAAGAAGTAAAGCCGTAGGTCCCGTGCCACTGCGATGTGTGACACGTTAAAAATCACTACTGGAGTTGGAATTACCCCAGATAGGCAAAATTCTTAGTTAGGGTGTACAATGGGCCAAATGTGGCCTAAGTGCATGGAGATGCTTGGAAAACCGCGTCCTTGATCTCGCTCTTTCAAAGCAAGCAAGCAAGCAAGCAACATTGAGCAGTTAACAGTGCTCAGGTGACAACGTTCAGTTAGCAGTGGGTGTCCAGTGACTTGCTCTCGTCTATTTCCCGCTACCGTTTGGTCGCTAATCGTTTGCTCGCTGATCTCGATGTTCGACAACTATCTGTTCTCCAAGCCGACTGTTCACGGGACAAGCAATTTTTCTTAACATAAACTATTATATTTTGTCATTTAATATGTGCTATTGGCAAATTCTCAAGATCCTCACATACGCATAAATTAACATTAAAATCTTCTTTTTTCTGTGTGTGCAGGCCAATAGCCTGTTAATTACCTAGGATAAGTAGGTTCTGTAAGTCATCTTTACACATATGCCGGGCAGGAGGCAATCCTAAGCCGGCGAACAGAGAAGAGAAGTGCCACTACATGGTTTACATCAATCAAAGATATTCGTATGACAACCGGGACCGACGGCTTTACGTGCCCTCCGAAGCACGACCCGTTGCATATGCCCCTATTTGATCCACCCATCCGAGTACTGGCCAGCGTAGAATGTTCTGCACTAGGAATATCATTTGGTTGGCGTTCGCAGTGCTCCGCTGTACAACTCATACATTAAAATGAATTTTACAAAATAAATGTTTTAATTATATATCATAGGATGTGCTAAATTATTTTACAAGCGAACGGGTCTAACAGAAGCTCTGTGGCGTGCACGTGATGGCGCGCAAATGGTGACGAACAATTGATCTAGAACCGTTTAATATCGGTCGCAAACTAAGTACGTTTACTTGATGACGGATTATTAATTATCAATACTTGGTTGACACTATGCATTTGCCGATACTCAACTGAATTTATTTAACTGACCATATTCAGTGGATAGACAGCGCTCGATTGACTCTGCCAAGTTAACAAAGCAAACCTCACCGAGCTCAGTTGGTTGACTACCTTTAATTGAAGCGTTTACTTGATGACCCGATTGATCTTCTCAGTTGACTACAGCTTTTGCATACGTTTAGATAATTACGATCAATTAACAAGAACAAATTACTAACATTGAGTAGTTAACAGTGCTCAGGTGACAACGTTCAGTTAGCAGTTGGTGTCCAGTCTTGCTCTCGTCTATTTCCCGCTACCGTTTGGTCGCTTATCGTTTGCTCGTTAATCTCGATGCTCGACAACTATCTGTTCTACAAGTCGATTGTTCGAGGGACAAGCAATTTTTCTTAACTTTTTCTTAATGTTAATTTATGCGTATGTATAATGTATAATATTTTAAGATTTTCTTTTCTTCTGTCAGCAGGCCAATGGCCTGTTGATTACCTACGATAAGTAGGTTCTGAAGTCCTTTTTACATGTATGCCGGGTAGGAGGCTAGCTTAGCTCGGTGAACAGAGAAGAGAAGTGCCACTACATGGTTTACAGCTATCAAAGATATTCGTATGATAACCGGGACCGACGGCTTTACGTGCCCTCCGAAGTACGACCCGTTGCATATGCCCCTATATTGGTCCTCATCCGAGTACTGGCCAGCGTAGACTGTTCTGCACTAAGAATATTATTTGATCGGCGTTGGTAGTGCTACGCAATTCATCCCATACATTAAAATCAATTTTACAAAATAAATGTTTCAATTATAAATCATAGGATGTGTTAAATTATTTTACAAGCGAACGTGTCTAACAGAAGCTCGGTGGCGAGCACGTGATGGCGCGCAAATGGTGACGAACAAATGATCTAGAACCGTTTAATATTGGTCCCAAAACTAAGTACGTCTATTTGATAACGGTAAGCTAAGAACAATTACTTGAAAGCTTAGAAATGACAGCTGTTAGATGCCCCGTATAATACAATAGGTTGTTAACAGTGCTCAGTGCTTAGTTCGCAGAGTTTAGTTAACCACGCTGATTTTATAGCAATGTCCAGGTAACAAATGAACAACGTTTTGTTGCCGATGCATAGTTAGTAAGGTTTGCCAACAGTTGTTACCGCCCAATTAATAGTTTGTTGTAAAAAGATATGTTTAACTACCAGCTTACATTATAAAAAGATACTCTTGCAACAGCTTTGTCGTCTTCTGTGCTTTTAGCTGTTTAGGGACTTTAAATTCATCTGTGAGTATAATAGCTATTGCAAGAATGAATGCTGAACAATATTTCTTGAAATTGGCGAATATTTACTATCGATCGCTGTTGGTGATTACCGCTGCCTGTTCAAGATATCATTAGTTTATTAAACGGTTACAACTTGTCCGATGTAATAATCGTTTTCGGGAACTTCCGCATATCCTAAATTTTAAAACCGTAGTTCCTTATTGGGTTTAAAACTTAATCAGGATCCATTTTCAATTGATAAAATTAAAGTTCCATTAAGGGTTTTCGAGCATCGGTGTTGTAAGTGTTATTCTATGTTTCTTTATTTCAGTGGTGTGTCGAGAACAAGCACTCAGTAGCGCCAATGGCGTTGTGTCAACAAAGTCCGAAGTGCTTCTTAAATTTTCTGGAAACCCACAAAGTAAAGTAGCCCGAAACATATTTACATAAAAAGCTTTGAAGTTTAAATTTGCTATGAACGGCAGCTGGCGACACTCATTCAATTAGGGCGGGACCGTGCGTCCGCATACCTCCAGCCCGAGGAAGTCTCTAGTAATATTCATCTCCACAACGTTATTTTATTATCTACTTCATGCGTAAGCAATTTGGAATATCGTAGTAGTTATCGTTATATTGCCTTGGTGCTCGCAACTTCTCTCTTCCACTTTAACAGACTGTCGCCTCGCTCCGGGATAAAAAGTTTCCTTCAATTCCCCTTCCGGTATTTAAGGTGATGCATGTACCTTATAAACAGGATTAACCGTATGCATACCCAAATACAACCTTTTCAGGGTGAACTACAGTTATAATCCATATTAACAAACGTAAAAGATTAATAAATTACATTGGCTCAAATCTAAACATTGTAAAAGTGCTCAATACGTAGGAAATGATACAGCTGTCTTGCTTTTGCGGTGATAGTTTTGTTATCTTAAGGGAAAACAAAACAAGCATTATTAAGAGCTCCGGACAGGTTCATACTCACTGTGGGAGACATTTAACTAACATTATAAAGATATGATCTGGGTAAATTTCCTCACATGTTTGTCCATCCAAAATTATCCCTAAATGGAGTTCTAAATAGAGGAAAATTGAAATTAAATTTAATAATTTACCATGTAATCTGAGCCGCCTCTTAAAAGTCTTAAATAGAAAGTACATAATTTAAAAAAAAACATTTGTCTGTCAAAGTAGCCGTATAGGTTAAAAAGGAATTAATACCGAATAAAGTGTTGTTAGAACCTAACTACATGAAAGTATTTTTAATAACTTCTAACTAATTAGATGCGACGGATTAGACATTTTCGGGTGTTTA
>JABXWE010034014.1:0-17855 GCA_014611495.1 Limonius californicus
AAAGAAGTTCCTCAAGAATTCCGTCCTAATAGAAATCGTGTGGTACATTCAACGGATGCTGTGTTTTTACAAGATGCTATGATGATTTCCTATGTTCCCAGGAAAAATAGAAGTGTAGTATTGCTATCAACCCAGCATTTTGACTTGGATATATCAGATGAAACAACGGATTTCAAACCACAAGTCATACTTGACTACAATAAGTGCAAAGAGGCTGTGGATTCCTTGGATCGCAAGGTGGGGGAATATACATGTTCTCGTAACACTAAGCGTTGGCCATTAGTTTTGTTTTTCCATATTCTGGATTTGGCAGCTATCAACGCATTTACTTTGTTCACCAACAAGTACAAGGATTACGAAAAAGGTAAAACATTTAGAAGGCGGTTGTTCCTTCAAGAGTTGGGAATGAAATTAGTAAAACCACTAATAGCTATACGACCTCAAGCACGGCTACCTAAATACATAAAAAACGCTATTACTATGAATTTGGAAACTCAAGCTACTGACGACGAACAAGAATCAAGTGTGCTAAGTGAAAAAGTGGACATTGCTACAAAACGCGGTCGTTGTGTTATGTGTCCCAGAAATCTGGATAAGAAAACAATGAATAAATGCGATAAATGTAATCAGTTTATTTGCAAGAACCATGTCACTGTAGTGAAATCAAAGATATGTACTTCGTGCAATGAACAAAATAACTAATTTCAGTGAATCGTCTGCATATGTAACTTATTATTTTTTCTTGCGATTGCACTTATTTGTTCTAATAAATGTTTTCTAACTATGTAATAAGTTTTACTGAACGTAAGCACTCAATAAAAATTATTAACTTGTGGGGGTCACTTAGTTACCCCACCTGGCCGTTGATGTTTTATATTTCACCTGGTCATCCGAAGGTTAAAACGTCTTACGACGTTGTCCGAAACCTATTCCGATCCTCTTCTGTCTTCACAGTCTTCTGATGTTAAGTTTCTATCGCTCATCAATTTATGTATAGTTTCACTTCAACCTGGGTCTACTGCTTTGCCGACGTCCAGTTGGTTGCCATTCTAAAATTTGTTTAGGTAGTCTTGTTACAGGCATACGTTGTACGTGGCCACACCATATCAACTGTTTCTTGTCTATGTCGGTTATTATATTTCCTTCAACCCCATGACTCGACGATGCTGGTACTGAGAGAGACAGTAAAGCGAGTAAAGCGAGCAAAGAAATAACAAAAAGAAGATAGTTCAATATTTATGAAGCTATGGTTAAAAAAACTCTTCTGTATGGCGCTGAAACCTGGAGGATAATGGAGAAATGTATAGAAAAAGTAGAAGGCATAGAAATGGATGCGATGAGAAGACCTTTATGTATTTCAAGAGCAAATCACGCTAGAAATGATACAGTAAAACAATACTGAATATAACTTTCTTGTATTCCCGATTTTTTATCAAACAAGTTTTCTGCGTATATTGCCACGAAATGGATTTTTACCCAGATCGTCATTCGTCCAATTGTTCATTGCTAGCTTCGACTGCGTAGCTTCGAGTATGTGAACACTGCCAACAAAAAGATATCTTCTAGAACAACTATTACGTAAAATAATAACCGTACACGAGAGTGTATGCAAAACCAAGAATCTACAGCCTAACGATGGACGTCCAAGTGTTCGTATTTATAGGGTTGTAATCCTAGTTGTTAAAAAAATGTATGTTTATTACATTTTTATCGCGATAATAAAGATAAGATGTATTCGGATTAATTTTACTGTTCAAATACCAAAGATAATGATGTGCTGGTACCAACTGGTACTAAAAAGACTTTCGTACTTTAACGTTTCTTGTTGTAAATGTATCATTATGTTAAATTTGTCAATGTACAAAATAATTTATGGAGATGAAAGAAAAATCAGAAACTGTAAACAAGTGTTTTTTGTTTCAGTTCTGTTTTTTACAAAGGTTTGTTCAATTTCAAATGCTCAATGTCTTTCTCGTCTAGTCGATTGATATAGCCTGAAATACTATTTCTTCATAAGCCCAACTTTAACTCCCGTATACTGTAGAGCTGGTAATCAAATTGCAATTATTTTTATATAGTTTAGAAGCCTCTAAAGTTTATAAACCATTAGAGATAAAAAAATCTACAAAAATATCTTCCGTGTATTGTCAAATTAATTATTAATAGGTTTTCGAAAATTTGTAAATAGCTGTTTTTTACCTGAAGCCAAATTAAAGATTGCCGTAAACTTCAAACTACTTCGATATTTGTTATATAATAAGAAATATAATAATTATATATAATTCAAAATGTTATGTTCATTTTAAGATGTGCCGTTTTATACGAATTGATTTCTTAATTTGTTTGCCGCTTCGTTGGAATTAGTAGCGTTATTTTAATTGCAGTCTTATTTTGGGTTACCATTTCGGTATTTTGTTGTGTCTTTCGAAGTTTGAGATATGTTAACAATTTCTTTGTGTTAAAATTGCAGACTCTTGTTTTTCTTCCGCGCTCGACCTCGAACGCTTCCTGGAACTCGCGCGTTAAAAACAAAATCTTTCTAGAACATCTCATAACGTTTCGTAATATGGTGCAATTTTGAGGGGAAAAGTGCAGGTCCCCATTACATTTTGAAGTCAGTCGATCTTCCACCTGTCTCGGCTCCGGACCTTCCCAAAATTACATCTCTAGGGGAGGGCCGTAATTATATCGAGTGCTGCAAGTGGCGTAGAGTTTTGAGTTTTGTTAAGGGGTATCTGTTATGTGTGTTCCGTCTCGCTGTTGTATCAAGGGGTATTTAACAGACCGTCGGCTACTGCCGGATTTAATGGGAATAACTTGATTCAACCCCAGAAAAAGGCAATTCTTTGTTGAATTGACCAATCGCCTTTCGACGGATCAAATTCGAAACCAACTCCCGTCGCTCTGCGGTTTTCATTTGTGCGCTGAATGCATCAAATTTCCGAGCCCCTGGATGTTGACTTCCTTCAACCCAGACTACAGGGTCGTACCCATGTATTTATATAATCTTGTGAACCAAAGTCGTGCCTGTCTTCTCCGAACTTCAAGGTAAAGAACCAGTTTTTTTGTTGTGCAGTATAAAATAAACCTTTTTTTTTGCTCGCGTCAACTTGCAGAATTTCGCGATATTGAACTTTTTTTATGCAACCTAAAAGCGATCTTTAATCGCTATTCATTTATTTTTTGTAAAAGATATTAATATAGTATTTTTCCTGTAAACTACGCCATTGATCACACAGATTCATTATAATATACATTTTGTGCGTCAACGGCGGTGTTTCCTGAACGTTCAAGGATTTTAACCATGTAATTCAAACTTCTGCGTTATAACTCGTGTCATTTTATTGCATTGCCACATTCTAACTATTTTATTATATTTGTTTTAAAGTTTACTGTCTCTTATTGTGTCTTTTGTATTGCTGGTGTGAGAATTTTGCAAGAAAACTACTCAATCAGCTGGACTTGGAAGGTGGCGCCCACTTATTTTGACTCGCCCTGTACACAACTAAAGATTTTCTCCCATAAGCGATTTTCGAACTCCTCCTACTCCTCTGAGCTAAGCTGTAGGCCCTTTTCCATCAAGTTAGTTACGAATCGTCGAAAAAGCTCGATTGACCCGTAGCAAAAACCCAAACCACCGAAAATGACGCGAATGTACATTTTGAATTTATCTGTACCTAAAAGGATATGCGTATATTTTTTCCCATCCCAAACGAATAACATCCACTTATTCGGCTTCTGTCAAAAATCAGCGAATTATTAATAAACAGATTTTCTTCAGCATATAAAAGCTAAAAGTTAAACTTGTTTCATGAATCATTTTTGTAGAACTCTCATGTAAAAGCTACGCTCATGTTTCTATTGCAATTTCTCCAACTAAGAAATATAAAAACAGTCCTGTTTAGTATCAATTTACTATCCAACGTGTATGATTACTCGACAGTAAATTTCCGTCTTTCTAACTGAAGAAAATAATTTGAAACCTGTTTTCTCTTTCCCAATTTCCTTATATAAAGGAAAAGGGAAAATGTCTAATATTCAGGCCGGGGGTGGAACGTAATGCACTTATTTAGGGACGGTTGGTGACGGGTTCGCAATATGATCCTGCAAATGCCTATCTTGACTGCAAACTGTTTCTGGTGTAATCTAATCAGCTACGCACTGCTTACTGACGTAGCAGCGCCACTCACGACCTTTATAACAATTTCCTTAACTGCTTTGGTTGATATAGCATATTCGTAACGCTAATATTGTGTCGGAGGGCGTATAAAGGAAGTCTGGAAACTTTAACTTAATCCTTAAAGAGAATTAGTTCTGCATGAAAAGAGTAAGTATAGTTTGGAGCTGATATTTCGCGTAAATTAGTGACATAATGGTGGAGGCGACACGTTTTTCTCCGATTCTACGTATTCCTCTATTCCTTATCTGTGTCACACCGCAATAAAGTAAAATAACAACCCACCGCATACAACAACCAAATGCCCCTAAGGCCCTAAACGTGCAACATTAAGCAAACGATGTGGGTGTTGTGTATCCAACCCTTAACATAGCAATTTCCTTTGGGCAGGAGAGTTATAAGCGCTGTCAGCTGACAAAGATACATGATGGCATTCAAAGAACACATTCTAAGATATGCAGAAAGAATTTTTACTAATTTACTACTAAGTTCCAGGAGTGTGGAGGAACAGAAGCAGAATTTTAAAGCAGGTGTTCGTATCCTGCTGACAAAAGGGAGCTGTTGGAAATGAGCCAACTTTTATTTGAAGCGAGTCACGGAAACATGTTGCCATTTTAAACATTAGGGGCATTAGAGAGCATTTCGCAGCGGAATATATAGCCCGTTGGTATTGACTAAACAGACGCGCTAAGCGGAATTCCTGCAGAACAAAATTCCTAGTTATAAGAGCGGTTGTGTAAATTGATTAAGTTTTCTTTGTTCGCGTCTACGTTTTGACCTAATAAAAAGGGCCGCTTTTCTTTTCTGCGCGTGTCTTGTTAGCCCTAGATCTTGAATATCGCCCTTATGAATAAATAATCAGGAAAGAAACAGGGAATTCATAGCTGTAAGAGTTTGTGGGGTCCACTCGCAATAAAGATAAAATGTATCTGATGCAAGGGAATTCGAAGCTTCCTTGTGTAAAAGGTACACGAATAAGGGAGAAAGTTAAAGTAAATGCACTGCACACTTAGCAACTAAATGAGATCATCGTTAGGAAACACACACCTGATTCAAACCTATTTGCTAACAACAAACACTTGGATCAAGAACGATAAAGTGGTGTTACAAGTGGGTTAGTTTCGTAAACCGATCAAACTAACTTTTTTTACAGCAAGATATTTATTTGTAAGCTGTTACAATTACAGAAATAAGCAAATCAGTTCATTACAAGGTTTAGAACATCACTTTGACAATAACATGAGTAAGTAGACGCCCTTTGGGACCTCCCTTACTTATTTCACCAAAACTAATTATTTGCAATTTATTCACGATAACAATTTTAGATTAGTTTAAAAAACGCAAAGCAAGGTCTAACGGCTTTACTTGTTTGAGGCTGCTCACTTGTTCACTGTTGTCGAGAATGTTTAACGCTAATGAGTTAGGGTGTGTTTCTAGTCTCTGCAGATATTTCGCACTGCACTTAACTACCTCTTCTCGCACTGGTATCACTTTCAGATCTTCTCTGTCAGGTAGTAGGGGGCACTGGTTATTATTCTGAGGGTCTTGGACTGGAATGGTTCTAAGATTTCAATTTTTGATAGAGATGCAGATCCCCATAGCTGAATACCATAGCACCATATTGGTTTCAGCACAGTTTTGTAGACAAGCAGCTTATTGGTAAGAGAAGGTTTCGAGTTACGGCCTAGCAACCAGTGGTATTTCCTGAACTTAAGGTTCAGTTGTTTTCTTTTCATCCATATGTTGGTTCTCCAGGTTAAGCCTTTATCGAGGTGTAGTCCCAGGTATTTGACACAGTCGACTTGGGGTAGTTCTTGACCGTTCATAGTAACTGCGGGCACGGTGCCTCTGCATTTGGTGAACGTTACTTGAGCTGACTCAAGTTCGTTAATTTTGAAACGCCACTTTTTAAACCACTCATTGACTTCATGTAGATTATGTTGTAAAACTCGCGCTGCTTCGTTGGGGTCATGGTGAATTGTGAGGATTGCCGTATCATCGATATATGTGGCAGTAGTTGTATCTGAGTTTATTGGCATGTCGACTGTATATAAAAAATACAGTACCGGCCCCAGGACACTTCCCTGCGGTACTCCTGACTTAATGGAGCATAGTTCGGAAATCGCTTCCCCGTATTTTATTTGAAAGAATATTTCTTCGAGGTAAGATTTGATGATCATGAGGTACGTATGCGGGATGACCCTCTTTAGCTTAACAACAGACCCTCGTCCAACCCTCTGCCGAAGGCTTGGTTAACATCGAGGAAGACTGCAGAGCAGTAGATTTTATCTTCAAAGGTTTAGTTGATCTTGTCCACTATTCTATGAACCTGTTCTATAGTGGAGTGCTGGGTCCTGAAACCAAACTGGTGGTCGGGTATTAGTTGTTCATTTGCTAGGATGGGAAAGAGCCTTTTCAGTAGTAGTTTTTCGAATAGTTTGGAGAGTATCGGTAGTAAGCTGATGGGTCTGTATGAAGCAGGTTCATTTTGTGGTTTTCCGGGCTTATGGATAACAACTATTTGGGCGACTTTCCACTGGGCTGGAAGGAAACCAGTTCTTAAAATACCATTGAAGATGAGTGTGATTTGCTTAATACCTTTACTAGGCAGTTCCTTGATTACTTATCCAGTGATTAAATCATAACCCGGGGATTTTTTGCAATTGATGTTTCTGGTAATCATTTCCGTAACTTCACCAGGACAGAAAGGCTTCATAGGCACTGAAAGCTGGTAAGGAGCCTCTAGGTAATTCGTCACTTCGTGATCAACTTAAATATATGCAAACTTGTCAGAGTATGTTTTGATGTTATTGTTATTTGAAAATATTATATGTATGCACAGCAGATTTTATTACATTTTGCTAGAAAATAATAGTAACCATTTCATTCACGGTCATCTTTCGTTAACAGCCGTCTGATACGATTGCTCACCGGGCGTACTCTTTTCGGGTAGGTGTTTTTCCTAGGAGCAAAGGTACAGGGGACCTACATTTTACCAACAGATTCGAACGACAAAAATATCAGAGTCCGTTTAGGCATTAGACTCCAAGGTTGCCGAAGCCGAATTGGGTAATTGCGTGTTGCGGGTTGCAGCATTAAAATTATCGATATTGGTCTAGGTAAAATTCCCACTGGATGCAGGAAACGCATACCCAATATCCTGCAAGCTCAACGAATGAGCAAAAATTGTCAGTGACTGAATTTAAGGCCATTCTTATTTGACGCTACTTTAACTGGGGAACGATACTTAGACTATTTACAATTTCAATTAGTACCTGAATTAGCGATATTATTTCCAAACAATCATATTTGGCTGCAACAGGATGGTGCTTCGCCGTACTGCACAGGTAGTGTGAGACGTTATTAGCACGAAGTGTTCCCAGGAATATTAAAAGGAAGAAGAGGTGCAATGGGATGGCCAGTTAGGTCCCCTGATCTAACACCAATAGACCTTTTTTACGCGGAGTACTTAAAAACCACGGCGTATCAACCTTTATCTAACAATTAACAGGATCTTAAAGAAAAAAATCGATATGGGTGTATGTCAATAACGCCTCAAACTCTACAAAATGTTTTAAATGCAGTTTATGAGCGTCTTGTGTATTGTCAGCTGATGTAGTATCCACATATGTAGGTTAGAATTAATATTTAAAGAGATTATTTCGTGACAAGGGAAATTAAATAATTGCAATTAACGACGTTTATGTAAGTAATGTTATTAAAATATTTCCTGAACAAATAAGAATTAAACCGCACATCATCAAACCAATCTCCACGGCTCTTACTAGGGCGTTACTAGTTGAAATATTATTAAAATAACCACACATTAGTCATTACATAGCAGTTTCACACATTTAGAAATTAATAATAATAATGGCGAGTCTCTAGACCCCATCAAGGGGTTTGGCATGCAAGGCAGAAGATAAGAGCTCCCATGTTCTTGCTGTCACACCCGGTTGTCCCGTACCAAATTAATGACACGTGGTGATGTGGTGAGCACCATACACTAGACAACCGTAATATTGCCCCTTCTTTATTCAAACGCAGGTACCCAATTATTTAAATCGATTGGGTAGGCACTTATACTACCTACCTTCCGCACCAGAACTTAGTGCTCTAACCACTGGACCGCACTGGCGCAATTTCGAAAGAATTTATTTGATAAAATTGTGATAGTTATTGAAACAATTAAAGCCAATAATGTAAATTATAGAAAATCCTTTCGAATTAAATTGAAAAGATCCGTCCACGGTAGTGGTTAGCATAACAATGAACTCTTTGTTTTTACCAGACAAACAAATGTTGACCATTAAATTGTTCTAGGATTGAATGCTCTATTAACAACCTCCCAAAGAAGGTAGTAGCATAGATATTATTGTTTTAAAAGCAATAAACATACAGGCAGCCATCCAAATCACGTTGTTTAATACACTTCTAGGAAATATTTTGTAGGTTGTATGATAAATACAACTATAATTGGCTAATTAAATAAAAAAAAAACGGGCTAACAAATTTTGTTTTTATATATGGAAATTAAGAATGACAGATAGACAATAATAATTCAAATCGTGATATGTTTACATTCTCTATCAACCAAATTTTTATGGTTGAAATTTCAGAAGTTCTTTATGATTTTAGGACACTAAAATTCCAGTCTTTCGACCTTTCAAATAATAATTTTAAAATGATTTTTAAATCACCTACAGTTTACTTCATTCTGCCGCTGCTAATCTATATAAAAATAGTATCCAATTATAAATACGAGATATTTGTAAACTATGTATGGGGCTGAAACACCTGACTTAAATCTTTTTGAGTTCCATTATAGGTAGCAAATTAATTGCATTTACTTTCAAGGTAGACAAGACACCAAATTCAAGTTTAGAGGTATTTCGAACATCTGATATAGTACCTACCTAAAAATATCCAATATGTCATTATCGATAACTACAGGTTACAATTAGCCGGTTCTTCCTGCTGCTGTTGCGTATTATTATTTTTTTTTTGTTCTCAGTTTTTTAACAACCCATGTATTGGGTTCAACTACTACTTCTGAGTAATAATAATTTCTTTCGTAACCAACATCAAAGTTAGATACAACGTTTCAATTGGGGAATTCTCGGGTTATTTTTTTCGCATTTGCTCTGCAACGTAGAGGGTTCGGCGGTCGGTTAAAAGCAGTTTGTCTGCATTTTATAATCCTACAGACTATCTTGTTTTATAGTTTGCAACATTTGAGAGTTAATCCGGAAGGTTTTGTTAACATGAGTATGGAATCACAATCTTCCGAAGGAAAGGCACCCCAATTGCCACTTTGTTGTTCGTAACTTCGACAATAAATTTCTGGTATCAATTAATCTTATTAGTAATAACTTTTACAGACATACTGCTCACCCGATGTACTGTTCGGACCTTGCTATTGTGAATATATAAATATAAAAGCACCCGATTGAGAAGAAAGTCGTGTATTTATTTGTATTTCGAGATTTGTGTATCGAGAGACGCTGGAGAACTGAGAGTTGCCTCCGAGTTAACGAAGAATCTGGTTGTGGAATCTCAAGTGGTGTAATAAAACAATCCAAGTTATATACAAATATCACTGCGCAAATATTGGGGTCAATCAGCAGCGTAGACAGAAAGGCATTCCAGCTTTTCCAGTTCCCATATTTCGAATAATGTGTCGTAATTTGACTAGAAATTTTGTATAATCGCGCAGTAGTTTGCAACTACTTGAAACATCATTCAAGGCAGTTCAAGCAGACACTATATCCATCGGCCATCGACGAACTGAAACTGTTTCAAGCTCTATTTACCTGTAAACAGCCAATCTGCAGCGGTTCAAAGCGACAACTTTTAAATTCCTTCATTGAGTTAAATCAGAACACCATACTTTCGGCAGCCTTCCATTCTATGTCCCGGTGTTCGGCGATCAAGCCGACTACAATCTTAGTTTGTTACGTAGACTACGTATAATGTTTCTGTGAACAATTTATTTTTGAATTTATTGTCATCTAGATAATTTAGCAATACGTATGTGTAAAGGAAATAAATGTAAAATACCGAAAATTATATGATCTATCAACCACATTGATACAATTTAGGATTGCTTGCCTGTCCTTCTCCTCTGGATATTGCTAGTATCTTTGTTGTACTGATATTGGTTCGCATACTCCCTTACTGAAGTACCTCGTCATAGACTTGAAGTTTCTTCCGGAAGTAGCTTTTGGACCCCGTAAGAAGTACTTTGGTTGCATCTTCTAATATCACTTATTCTGCATTCTTTTGTATTATAGCATATTCAATTAAGATATCCAATCAACATAAGACATAGCAATGAGATCAGGACGCGTCTCTATCGTACTGTATTCATTTCTTGTTCCAGTTCCTGGTTTGCTTGTATATATTTCTAATAATGTTTTATCACGTTGTTCTATACAAATTTCGTCACCAGGTACACATATAACATCTATGAACTACATGCTCATATTATTTTAGTCTTCCCCTCCTTCTTCAACCCTTCTCTGTCTACTTTTGCACACAGGTCTCCCTTAATGTTTAGTTCAATGAATAACTATATAATAGCTATCAGCCTTCTTGTATACAAAAGCTTTCTTCAGATAATATGTATAAGCAGCGCCTTTATATTATTTTAGTCTTCTCCTTCTTCTTCGACCCTTTCCTGTCTACTTCTAAATACAATTTTCCCTTAATGTTTTCCATACTTCACGGTTTAGTATTATCTACATCCAGTTTCTGTTTTCGTCTATGCAGGTTAACTGTTTTAACAGGCAAATACGTACTGGGACAAGATATAAGACTTGTTCGAGCATCATTCAATTCGATTTGATATTATTTTCCTGTATGGTGGCAGAGTGCTCGCTTTTTGAGCAAATCGCTTCACTTCCCACTTTTTACGACTACGCTTTATCATGTCTTGTTTCTACCGTTTCATCTGGTTGTTATCCAATACTCTTTTGTTGCGTTTGGATTTATAGATATCAAGCACTTTTAGCTTGAGGCTGCTTTGCGTAATATTCCAATTCCTCTTTAAACTACTTCTAATTAATTTGATTAGCAAGTAGAAAACGGAAGCAGTCCTAGACATAAGCCTTAGGAAGGAACTGTCTCCGAAAATTTTAGACCCTGAATAAGCTAAGTCTTCAACACAGCACTTAACAGTAGTCACTCCACGGACTACAATGTCATAAAATATATCTGTTATTAGAGAACAGTATAAGATCTTGTTCAAACTTTTTGAGGATTCCGCGGGTGTTGTATGCTGTGGATGGTTTCCAGGAATTCTTCCGCGTAGCAACTTCTTGGTCCTGGGACGGACCGGCTGGTTGTATTGACGACGTTTCGGCAAAGTCACATTTGCCATCATGAGGTCTTGTCGGATAACTTTCTGCTGATGCTTCTTGTAATACGACTGTCGTATATACATATACATACAAATTGTTATTGAGACACCCAAACCGCATACGCATTGCTATTATGGCACCCAAAAATATCAAGAGGTACCCGATTTTGGGTGCCACAGTTTCTTGTGTATAAATTCGTCCTACGCTTCGAAACGGTCATTAATCTCGTTTAATAAAAAATAGGTCGGGAGTCATATTGATATACAGCTTAGTTCGTTCATTTTATTATAGAGGTCGCTTTGCTATATAGATGTATATAAAATTATTCAAATCTTGTAAATGTGGCACCTTAATTCTCCACAATATGTAAAATTCGCAAATGATAATTTTACCTATTTCATGGATGAAGGTTCAAAGTCAACAACACCGTGCTCATTGCATATTAATCTGCAACGCAGTAGGTTAATCTCAAAAATAATTTAACGTAGAGCACTTATGGAAGTTTAACTTTTAAACTCAAACTTATAGCTTACATTAAATTGATACTGGCCAACTTTAAAGGATTTTACCTTGCATACGTTATTGCATTCCGCATGATATAGATAGCATACATTTTTGAATGGTGTTGAGGCTTTAGAGGCAGTAAGAACTTAATCCAACGTCTGTCAGCTACAAAGGAATGCACTTCGCTGGAAAATCGTAACGTCCTGCCTGAATCCATTTATTACCTTAATTTTCAGTAATCCATCCTGATAGACTCGATCTACTTTAACATCCTAACTTCTCAGTTACAAATTTATCAATAAATTCAAATAAATTGAATATATAACTTAGAACTGTTTTACTAAAATAACTATAATCTATTCCATTCTATTTGCACAACAACCATAAAATCAATCCAATGCTGATGGGAAACTTTTTTCATCTTCCACAATTCTGATTACCATTTGCGGTATCTGAAACTCGAGATCGGCAAACAATTTCTGGCTGTCTTCAAGCCTTAGAAAAATTGAACCCGACCCGTACAGCTTCATCTGATTTTGCAATCCAATAGCCCATCGCCTAGTTCCGATCCAGATAGTGTAACATCAAATTTCCACTCAAGTTAATCTTGCCCCCTTCGGGTTGCCTTGCTATCGGGTGTCAAACATCTCTCGTGTCTGCGGTTCGCGGTGGAATCCTGTCCGGAAAATCCAACCTTCAAATTTGGGGATACACCTATGCATAGCTTGAATGGCTAGCTGTATCCTCGTTCGGCAGCTGCCAGTTTAAAGTTTCATGCGGCAGAACAATGAATATGCATGAGAACGAAGGTCATTTCCTGTTCGCTACGGACCCGTGAGAGGATTGTTGCTAATGAACAACCCTGTAATCAAACACTAAAACGAACATTAATACAAATCCGAACTTGATGTGTCCGTATTTAAATTTAAATAAACACGGGAGCTACTATCGGTTTAATTACAGACGCCAAGCGGAAAGAAATGTCAAGGGAACTCCCAAGTAAAGAAAACTTATTTAGCTGTCACCGAATCGAAAAAGTAATTAACATTTTGAGGGTTTCTTGGAATTAAGAGGTGGAAGTTTACAGCTGTACAAAGGAAGTTACTTATTGTTTTTTCATTCCGATGTTTCGGCCTTCCTTTGTATAAAAAAAAGTTTGTTGGTGTAACTTTAAAAATACATTTGAATAGCTTTCTAATTATACGTTGGCGTTCATGCTATTTCTTTGACAATAACAAATGTACCACAAGATTTTTTACACCCATGCAACTTAAATCATCTAGGGGAAAGTAGATGGAAGGCACTCCTTAACGCTTAATTAGCATACATATGCGGTAGGAATTAATTTGTTTCATGTAAATTTTATCGCAAGAACCACACACATGAACATCTACCGTGACTCTCCTCCTAATAAAGTTTTATATAATTCTATTTCCATCCAAACTCGGAATAACCAAAAGGTATATCATAGTTAAGGATAACATTGATCGCTATATGCGAAAAAACATCTCCAAAAACATATCTATGTCAATACCATTCTGTAATTACACCCGTTCAAATAATACAGTTTATCTTAAATACCATATAACTGAAAATTGAGAGACCCATTAACATTGTTTCCAACGCCCTAAAATTAAAGTGTACTTTTTTAATTATTCCAAAACAATCTCTGAACATAACAAGACCTGTTGTGTACCACAACTAAACCAAATCTGCATATATATGTGCACTAACATGACTTAATTGCACACGATCTTCATTCAGAAGAAGCAAAATATCACATATGCATGATAACTGAACATAGATGATAGATATTCCCAAAAATAAAACAAATTAAACTCCACCGTTGCCTGTCCCAAACTAGGATGAGAAAGAAGGAGGGGGAAGAGTAACAACCTCGTTGAAAAACCTGGGTTTAACTGGCTCCGGTTGATAGCTCCCAGTAAGGGTCCCTGGCTAGGGGTACATGAAGAAAACCCGGTCAATGGTTCCATGGTCATAAGAATAATCCTGGGCGCAGAAGAACCAACATTAGGGGAGACTGAACCTTTTAAGTTCGTTTAAAACAATCAGTCTAAGGGAAGAGCACCTTAAATTATAATCATTTGGTCCTCCAGATTGGGGGGGTGAAGCTATGGGCCAGCAACCCATTCTCCGAAAAAATTCTTCTTGAAAAAAAATCTCTAAAAATATTTTCAGCACGCCTCGGAACGAAATGGTAAACAATTTACGACGAAGATTGGCAACGAAAAGGAGTATGAAAATGATAACGAACAACATAATGGAACACCCAAAGGTGGACAAATAAAACTGGAGAAATAATACAAGCCCTACAGCAAAATAAAATTGACATAGCTGTTTTAACGGAAACCAAGAAAAAGGGGAGAAGAAGTGTGGAAGTAGCAGAGTACATACACATTTGGTCTGGTGTTGATAAATCAAAAGAGCAGCTGCTGCAGTAGCAATATTAATCAATAATAAACAAAAAAAAAATTAAGAAATATGAATATATATCAGAAAGGCTCATCATTGTGACTTTGTCCATATATGGACACGACACAACTATATTAGGGGTTTATGCACCCACAGATGATTCCATACAACAGATAAAGGAAAGGTTTTACGAAGATTTAACAAAAGTACTAGACAGCTTCCCTAAGGGACACGAAATAATAATATCTGGTGACCTAAGCGTTAGAGTGGAATCCAGACAACATGATGAAGTAGTAGGTAAATACGGGGAAGAGACAAATAATAATTCAGGAGAAATGCTGGTAGAGCACTGTAAGCAATATTACCTTAAAATTTTAAATGGGTTTTTTGAACATAAGAGAATACATAGATATACCTGGGAACGACCATTTTTGGGACAAAAATCTGTTATAGATTATTTTATAACAAAACAGAAGACAAAACTCAAGTGGCAAGACGTTAGGGTCGAGAGAGAAGCCAACTGTGGGTCAGATCACTATATGGTAGAAGCAAGAATGACATGCCCTTTCGACAAAGGAAACAAAAAACCAGAAATGAACACAAACAAAAAAAAGGTGATAACATCAGAGCAAAAATATAAACTGTTCCTACTCCACCAACCAAGTATTAAAATATTGTATGAAGATAGACTTAAAAACGAACTAGCAAAAAGGGAAATAAGTAACAATGTCGAAACGGAATATGAAAACATTAAAAATGCATTACACACGGCAGCAATGCAAGCATTAGGTAGGATACCCCACAGAAAAAGAAACAGAAACCCCTTGGTGAACGGAAGAAGTGCAACAGTTAATTAAAGAAAAAAATTACTTACTAACAAACGCATGACCAACAGAAGTAATGAAATCAGACAACAATATAAAGAAAAAAATCGTGAAGTGAGAGGAGAAATAAAAAAAATGAAGAATCAATATTGGGAAGAAAGGTGCAGCCAAGTTGGGAGTTTGATCGGAGGAGAACAATCATCTGAAGTGTAGAAAACTATTAGAAATATGAAAAAAAATGAGGGAAACGGCGTTATAAGTGTTATTACTATGGAAGTATGGGAAAAATACTACACGACACTTCTAACAGAAAACAATAGAGAGAATGTGAACATACGGGAAAATGATAAATATGACAACCAGTTAATAACTGAAGAAGAGAAAAAAAACGCATCAGATGAAAAATTCGAGATCCGCAGATCCAGGAAATGTACCTATAGAACTAATTAAATGCGGAGGCAAAGAAATCATTAAGTTACTAACAAAATTAATGAATACCTGTTGTGAATCTATCCAAATACCCCAAGAATGGAAAAATGCATACATTGTATCAATATTCAAAAAAGGCTGCAGAAAAGATCTAAGCTGCTACAGAGGTATAAATATCACCAGTAGCATTAGTCGACTTTTTGGTAAAATTTTTCAGAATAGGTTAAGAGAAGACATGAAAGGTAAAACAGGTGAAGATCAAAGTGGATTCACTCCAGGACTTTCATGTGTTGATAACTTGTTCATACTATAACAGCTGATAGAAAAGATGATATCTGTAGGAGAAGAATTGCACATGGTCTTCGTGGACTTAGAAAAAGCATATGACTCAATACCACGAGAGAAACTATGGGAAGCATTGAGCTACTTACAAATAGATGGTAGGATGTTAACCATAATCCAACAACTATATACAGACAATAAAGCACATATCAAATTAGGTAAACATTTATCCAATCCGATAATAACAACAAAAGGATTAAGACAGGGCTGCAGCTTATCGCCGCTACTATTTAACTTATATTTGGAAATAGCTCTACAGAATTGGAAGAAAGGCTGTAGAGGCATGGGAATACCTATAAACGAACACCTCTTATTCACATTAAGCTTTTCCGACGATCAAGTAGTCATAGCATAAGACTCCTACGACCTGGAATTCATGATAAAACTGTTGTATCAGGAATACCAAAAATGGGGGTTACAGGTTAGCCTAAAAAGACGGAATACTTGCTAATAAACAGTGAAGCAAAGTTTGAAGTACTAATTAATGATGAAACAACAGTAAACCAAGTGGAGGAATTTAAATATCTAGGAGCGATAGTAGATAAAAATGGGTTGGGTGAAAGAGAGGTAAGACATAGAATTAATGAAGCCAGAAAAGTAATAGAAGCCCTTAATCCTGTACGGTGGGACAAAACATCTCAAAGAAAAATAAAAAGCGGATTGGGAAAGTATTAGTGGAATCGACACTCTACTACAGATCCGAGATATGGACAGTAAACGAAGAAATGAAACGAAGACTGAATGCCGTAGAGATGGATTATTTAAGTGTTATATTCATTTTATTGTGCCGCTCCGTCCGAATTAGTCACAATCCAATTGCCGCTTCATAGGGATCAAAAACCTTATTTTAATTGCTATTTTTATGTTGATTACAATTTTCATTATTTTCAACATTAAATTTATGACGAGATCATTTCGCTTGACATGTTTGTTAGCGGTGGCTGAAAATATTTCCAGGAATTCCTTTGTTTAGCAGCGCTAGCTTTCAAAATATTGCCTTCTTAAGCTTTCCTAGCTTTGCTCGGAAGACGCACCTAGCAATTTTGTTCTAGAACAAATTAGGCTGGGAATTTTGTTTGCAGCGAGGGGAAGTACAGTAGGAGCTAGACCTTTGGGACAGACGGACGTTATCTCGAATGTCGGTTCTTTTTTTTATCGCGGCGCATCTGCTACTTCGAGTTTATCGTATCGCAATTTGCTTCACGCAAATAAAATCGACTATGTCGGATATAAATAAGTAATAGCAGAGTGTTTGCCTTGGTGTTTGGACAATTAAGGATAATTGTTCCTTTCGATTCATATCGGATTTAAGCAATTTAAAAAGAAAAGCCGTGCAAGTGTGGTGGTGAAAGCTGTTGTTTTATTTCCATCGTCCGAAGAGTCCCGTCTCTCTCTCAACGCTAACCGACCATGTTGGAAGCAACATAATTCCCAGGGGCGTAACAGCAACATTTCGTTCCAACGCTGCCTCGAAGAACATCGTCTTCCTCCTTTCTTTCTGCATCTGGATATCGCCCCTAAATTGTGCCTATCTCGCTCTATCCCATTCTCGGAAGCTAAGGTAAAGAGCTAGTTTTTTTGTGTGCTGTGAATAGAAACCTTTCACGCGCTAACTTGCATAATTCTGCGTAATTGAACCTATCTTTTTTTAAACAAGAAGCGACCTTCAGTCGCCGATTGTCTTTGTTTGCACTACTAATTGTAAAGAGTTATTTCTTCTATATTGTATTATGCTTGTAAACTCGACGCATCTGGCCACGTAGTTGTTTGAAGAAGGTAAATATC
>JABXWE010034015.1:0-18921 GCA_014611495.1 Limonius californicus
CTATTTGTATTGAAATTATTAAAGTATACAGTATCCACATACAACATAATAGTAAACGTTAAATAAACAAATGTTGAAATGGTTTTTTCACAAGTGCAGGATTAGGGTAGAACAACTTTGGTTCAAAATAAGTTGTTTTAAAGTTGTACTTGTTTAGAAGGTGTATTGTGTGTTGCCTACTTTGTAAACATTAAAGTTTTTACTTTTAAAGTAGACAAACTGATAAAGAAGTTTAATAAAATTCGCGAACACTTAAATTAACCTAAACTTCTGTGAATTTATTGAAGCCATTCATTTGCTTGTAATGTCGTTATTATTGTTGGAGATATGACTTCACCTGTGTTTGAGTTATGACGTCATCGAATATTTTTTGGGTATGCAAATAGATATTTTTTGATATCCATATTTACGGTGTATATCTTAATTTAAAGATCAAGTTTGTCTGAGATATGAATTTGAAGCTCAATTGTGAGAATTTTAGAATTATTTTAAATATATTGTGTTTAGGATGAACATATTCTTGTAGAAACTGTAAAGCGGATTTGTTTTAGACCATGTGAAGTATTAAATGCGTGCAAAGGGAATAAATACCATATAAAATATTTCGATGAGGTAATATCCTAACGTGGATGAAGTATCAAAGCGAAAAGGCACACAAAAATAAACATCAATAGGAGTAATGGGGATGTTTTTAGAAACCAATTGAATGGTGTTTTTAGATATTGAAAGTAATTTTTAACGAGGAGTTTATTTTTTTATTGTTTTCTATTGTGAATTGTAAGCGTTTTCGTAATAACTTGCTTCGAAAAAGCTTACTGTTTAGAAACAGCCCTCATTTGCAATCTTGCAAGCTCAGTTTATTTCCTAATTTCACAATTGGCACCAGTGGCTCGTGTGAATAAGACAAACAAAAGATGAATGGTATGCAAATCGAATATGTAATGAAATTTGGTGAATTGTTGGATTTCTTCTAATTTTATATACAAGAGATAAGATTTTTAGATTGATTTTTTTTTTAAAGAATCGTGGAGTTGCCAAAGGCAACTTCAAGATTCCCATCCCACCTAGCTTACTCCGGCTCAGCACATTTCGTGCTATTCACAGGTCTAACATGCCCCGCCCTTGAAAAACCCCATGCCCCAGACACCACAAACACCCTGGGAAAGTGCAGTGCTCAGGATTCGAACTTGAGCGACTTTGGTAGAATAACTCCAAGCCAAGCGCTGTGGCCATTACTCTACCGCGGTCCCCAGGTTGATTTTAATCAATCAGGTTTAAATATCGCTATAACTATGAAGCTTATTCGGAATATAAGGGTTGTTCGGCAGTAAAACAAAAATGTGAAAAGTTAAAAAAAAAGAAACTTACTATGCCTAAATCTTAGATGCAACCTAAATTATTTCTCTACATGATCACCATTCGAAATTAAACATTTATTATATCGTGGTTAAAGTTTTTGTATACCTTGGTCATAGAAGTTTACGGCCTGTAACAGAAACCAATTTTGTATTGTTGTTTTTAGGTGATCATTGTAGAACAGTCACGGGGCCTTCAGAACTCTTAAAAGGAACTGGGGTTAAAAACTTTCCAATTGAGTTGCTTAATGAGTTGCACAGTGCGTGCCGCCGCGTGCGGTCGGGCGTTATTGTGCCAAACTACAACAGCAGAAGCAACTAATCCTCCCCTTTTATTCTGAATTGCTTTTCTCAACTTTTATAAGGTGTCACCATTCACGTCTGCATTAATTGTACCACGTTCCACGAAATCACCAATAAAATGCCTTTCCTCTTCCAAGAAATAGTGGAAAATAGATCTCGTCCGCGAGCGTTGCTTAAAATTTTTTGGCTTTGGAGAAACTCGCGTGTCTCCACTGCATGGTTGCTTGCTTTCAACATTGTGTACGCAATCCAAATCTCGTTGCCAGTCACAATGTGATTTAGATACTCATCTTGTGAACACCAGCCTTTGGCGTCCACCTCGCACAAAATTGGTGGTATTTTTGCCCGTTTGTGACAATTTCATACAGTACCGTGCGTGAAATTTCTGATAGGCCGATCTTTACGTATTTTCTTGTACACTTTTTTTATAAGATCATGTACGTTTCTTTGGCCATCTCTCATTCCTACACCAGTGTCTTACCGCTCCTTCACTAGTACGCCTGGACAATAAACACATATTTTATAGTAAATTTTGGCAGCATTTTAATTTTTTTGCATAGAGAAAACGAATCACAGTGCGCACTCCATACTTGGCAGGATTTTCAATAGTTTTGTTCATTTTAGCATTTTATTATACGCATACAACTGAATGCATTGGCAGAACCACGATAAAGTGACGTGTGGCTAGCTCATCAACCATTAAACCATCCCTATGATGCACCAAATTCAATACGTCCATCATTGTACAGGATTATTTAAATGGTCCTTAGTTTCCGAATATGCCTCGGTTTAGGCATATTATCTCAAAAAGTAATGATATATTAAACAATTTTCAATCCAACAGACTATGGAATTAACGGAAAACTTGAGTAGGTACCATTTAAGAAGAAGTCGATGCTTCATTACCTGAAAATATAAAACTATAAATGTTACATGAAAAAAAGATTCCTGTCAGAAAGTAAATTGACGTGTCCGAGGATTTTGTTAATTGTTTGCTCTCTTACGTCGTTGAAATTCATACTTATATTTTAATAATACTAATAGACAATTTCAGCCGGTATTTATTTTTGCTTTATACGTATTTGGACATGCAAAATGCCATTTTCAAAAGCATTTATTGTAGTAAATATTTGTAGCTAGGGTAATAGCGCGCTGGATGTTGATTTTGGACTTGGCTCAAGTCTTTTATTCCAAGATTTGTTGAAATTGTCTATTACTATTATTAAAATATCCGAGGATTTTGCTCAAAAATGTAATGTTACAGTGTAACGATTTCCGCGCCTAAAAGAAGGAAACCCTTTATACATATTTAGTTATTCTCAAGCTTATAGGAATTTTTAATATTTCGAAGTTACCTTTTCTGTCAAGCCGACGCAAGGCGTTTTGGAGTTTCAAAAGTTGGCGGGGAAGGAGATTCTAAAGACAGTTTTTGTAATTAAGTCAGTGGGTTAAGCATTGTCAACCTTACCGGAAGTATATTGTGAATAGTGAATTGTTTATTGAAATCGTTTGTCGATTGAGAATTAGTTTTCCAGGAGCATTTCCCATAGTTGTAGGGAAGCAAATCTCCAGGAATTTATTTCCAATATAGAATTTACTCCGGTTAAGAAGATATTTTTGGTGGTAGGCCAATGCCCATCTACTGGTGAGTTAATTATGATCAGAAAATTGTTGTCTTGTCTTAATTTCCCGAACCTTAATTCTAATCTCCGATAAATTTAATTTAGGCAAAATTCGTACGGCTGGACTTCCAGAAATTAAGGCGACGCATTAGAAAAACTCTACATTTATACGTATTGTTCAAATTGATACGCTGTCATCGTCGAGTAACCTTGGGAAGGCTTTTCCCGAACCGAGTGGACGCCTGGGTCTATAGATAGGGAGTCTGGCGTACGGTCGAGCTGATTGCCGCCACATCTTGATCAAGGGAAGTGCATTTTAAAAACTGTATAACCTTGTCTTGTTGTTTAAGATTTCTTTATGGTTATTTAAGAATTAATTTATTAATTGATTGGGGCCACAGAATTGTGTCATTGGGGCTTTAATTGGGTATATGTGTACATATGAAATACTATTGTAATATTTCATATTCCAATTGTACGTAAAGCACATATACAGGGTACTCCAATAGTGGGTTGATATTGCGTTTGTAAGAGTTCACGCCTTGACGATAGTTTTTGATCATTTGAGCACGCATGAATTCGTGACGCGAAGGCCTTCGAAATTACGGAATGCTCTAAAAATTTCTAGTATATTGTTGTGTAACGCAATAAAAGTCCGGAAAATTGTTTGAGTGTTGCCAATTTAAGTTTCGTTATATTCCGTTCTAGTAACGTAAAATTGGGACTACTAATTTATTTTAAATCATTGTTCTTGCATAGAAGAATTAGAACTGTGATTGGGTTTTGTTGTTTTATTAAGCAAACAGAGATTTGGTTGCAACTTGTCTTTTATTTTACGACGAATTATTTGGATTTAAGTCTACGTAAAGGACAGATGGGAGATATAAAGGTAGGTGATTATGTATCTTAGGGTCCGACTTTTCATTTACCACCTCGGACGATGCTAGTAAATTATAAGTCGGTGGCGCCTATTAATTAATTAATTGTTTTGAACCTACTCCTTCTTCGATTGGCTTTCCGGGATATTAGCGTCTGTCAACTTGTTAATTTTCTACCTAAGCAGTGGTGGAGTTGCGAGGTTGTTTTTGTAATTAAACCAATTTTTGTATGTAGTAAAGATTAAAGGCGTGACAACAGCTTTATTGAATATGTTCCAAATTTTTCAAGGGCGTTAATAATAATAATTAAATACATTGATTCCCGATTTATTAATAATTATGCAACCCAAACTACAGAATATTTCTCATTTCTATATCTGTAATTTTGGGTTGCGTAACTTTTTAATCGTTAGAAATCATAATTGTTCAACAACAATAACAGATTTTGCTTCAGTGTAGGGGTAAGGTTTAGACGAGTTACCATTATACTGAGTGTAACAGTTACTTTCTTTGTTTTCATATTTATTGTAAGGCTAATTATATTATTATGTTGACTGCAAATTTTAAGTTACACTGCTCTACAATTGCACTTTAAGGTTTAACCAACTTGCTGATAAAACTAATAAGCTTAATTTTAACATTTGTATTACTTTCTTTGGCTAATTATTCTGATTTTGGCGATTAGGGTACTTCCGTTGTGAGTCATATTAATCCATAAAATACTCCGTAATAAATGTAAAAACCAATAAAAAACAGATTTCTAGCAAATTGTATGCATATGACGAAATAATTGACGTGTTTTTAACGAGTATACAGAGTGGTCAATAAAACCTTTAGACCATGGAAAATTAAACTGCAACCCAACATCCACATACGCGAATATGCAATTATCCTTTTATATCTGTGTATTGGGTTGCAGTTATAGTTGTACAGGGACTATATATTTTGTGGTTCAGGTCTTATAACATTTATTATTATTTCTATGTTTGTTCTTACATATTGATCATTATTATGTTGTCAGGTACCACCATGCAGTTATGTCAAAACGAGAACGACAAGAGTGCCTAAAAATGCAGTATCACTTTGAATGCAAATGCGAAGCATGCACAGCAGACTGGCCCTTGTACCATGACCTGCCTACAGAGCACTCTGGTATTGCATTTGCCGAAGAGGAGCTAACTTTGTTAAGGAACGGAAATACCGAAGTTGCCAGAACAGTTTTGGAGAACTTACAGACGACAGCGCAAAGTTTGGAAAGGTCGAGACCTTGTCGAGAATTGGCGGACGTGCAAGAAATTATGAAGCAGTGCTATGCTATTTTTGGCAACAAACGTGTCACGTTTTAGTTATTATTTAATACAATTCATAATTTATTTGTTCATAATATTATAGGAACAGAAAGTTTGTTTATTCGTTTTATTTTTATAGTTCACGGAAAGTATATCAACAAGAAAAGTTCATTGTGATCGTCCGCTTGCATAAATTTTACAACGCTTGACCTATATAATACGCTTAGCATTCATCACTAAAAATTTCTTCGATATGAAAACTTATTTATTTTTCTCACGATTATTTTAGCAATCCATCTTTCGCGCTTACGAAACTTATATCCCGGATTAAGTTAAGCAAATTTGAAAAATACAAACTGCAAAGTAATTCCGGCAATTATTTATCAAGAGCAAAAGTGCAGACTGATTTATCGTCAAGATTCCTCTTGCGTGTTGTAAAGTCTGGCTAGGAATAAAGTGGTTTGCTGGAGTTTTAATTTTCGCGTTTGAAAATGCGTTGTTATTCACTTGCGATAAAGTGCGGGCACAAACGCGGTCTCATTTTCTTCCAGTACCGCCATGTAAATTGGATTAGTTTATATTTTATTTGTTTGATGACGGCTTTTTTAGTATTCGCGTTAAAATGCTTCCATTCGGAATTAATTGTTGCACTTATTGTTAATGATTATTATAATTATTTTAACACGATGAACGTTGTTTCTCTTTCCAACCTGACCCTGTTAGGAATACGTCAAACAGCGGACATGTAAAAATATGGAATGTAAAAACCCATTTGCTGAACTAAAATATTGTTTTAGTTTTGTGTCATGTCGGATTGCTTTAAAACAATGAAATGGATAATTAAAGTTGAATAGATAAAACCATATGCAAATAATAATTATTTTTTATTAGCCAGGGAAACTGGAATTTATGTTGCTATTACATGTACATTGCATTATATCATATGCTGTCCAGAAAAAATCTCGAACCAAAAATCTCAAATCAAATATCTCAAAAATTATCTTTAAATCCATAAATATTGATTGCCAAAAATCTCGAAAGATAATATCGATGAGGTCAAATGTAAAATTGCACCTACAGTTAATGAATGTGCGTTTCTGCAAAATGTATTGATACTGACTGTGGGAATACTTTAAAGACCATTTCATACAATTTCAACTGTAAATGTTATATATTAGTAATAGTTTTTGAGATACGAGGGAAGTTCAAAAACGTATCTACCTAGCCATGAAACAAAAGAGACAGAAAAATCTTAATAATTTCAATCAACGCATTTACGCCATCTGTCCGGAAGTTGGTTTATAATATCAGAACAAAATTCCTTTGGTTGACTAGCGAAGTAGTCATCGACGGCCTGTTACAGTTCGTTATGTGAGTAAAATCTTCGTCCTCTTAAATATTTCTTCAATGTTCTAAACAGATAAAAATCAGATGGTGCCTTATCTGGGCTGTAAGGTGGATGATCAATCTCCCGAAACCCACATTCCTCTAAAACAGATACGACCAAGGGCTTATCCATCTCAAAACGGAAGGGGGGGGGGCAGCCCCGAATCCAACTTCTGTCATGGAGAAGGGGCTTTCTGGGGGGGGGGCATGCAATAATACACAATTACAGAGAAAAAATACTATTTATCAATAAAATTAATTTTTGAACAGCAGTTTGCGAGGATTAGTTGCAAATTTTCTAACTACAGCTTCCACTACTTGTTCCTTGTTTACTAAAACCCATTGACGATGAATGCTTAGCATGGCTAACCCATTTAACCTATTTTCACCAATAGTGCTTCTAAGCCATGTTTTAATTCGGCGAAGGGAGCTGAATGAACAGTCTACCATATAATGCTTGTTGTACAGGGCTGTCAAAGCAAAACCAATTTCTTTCTAATGGTTGGAAAAAACAATGTGTTCTTTTTTAAAACCTCGATGATATCTGGCGCTTCTTTTACCTCATTCCACATTTTGAATGACAATTCCTTTAATCCTTCGATGCCTTTCAAATTGTAAAAAGTTGCACAAAATGAAGTAAGTAGGTACTTTTATTCCATTCTTCCAATGGAAATGTGTCAATGAAAATGTAGGCGATTTGTCTGTAGAAAATCTGACTGCTAAAGATGATATGATGGAATTTAAGTAAGGAATTAGTGGAGACCTTTTCCAAAATTCGGATGGATTTACTTCTATGCATTTGTCGGACAGCAACGCGAGTGGCGGTTATATCAACATTCAAATGCTTCAAAATGTTGCCTGCTTTTTTCAAAACGTCAGCTGTGCCGTTCTCCACATCTTCCCGATGCTTTCTTTGCATGACATGAAGAGTTTGAATGTGCTGGTTAGCTTTAACTATGTCAAGTGCCATCCATTGAAGTGTATTTGCTACGGGTTGCTGGGGACACAAAAAATGAAGATCTGCACGCCGCTGCATGCATTTGATATGCACTTTTTCTTGTTGCTGCATTACCCTCTTCAGCTAATGTCTCTAGTGCTTCAACAATATCGACGCAGTGATCCTTAAAAACACAGATGCTCTTGTACTTCTCTGACCATCTTCCACCTTGGATAGGGGTTGCTGGTTCCTTGCCCCGCTCCATGGATACGACCTTTCGAGTCTTGTGGGTTCGTGCACTGTCATGCAAAAGCAAGCTGATTTTCTGATTATTGGCATAAGTTTCTCCAGTAATTGTAGTCCCGCTTGGCATATATTTGATCAAAAATATTCCCTCCATGTCCCAGAAAATTGTGGCCATTAACTTCCCAGAAAAAGGTTGAGTTCGGCATTTCTTTGGAGGTGGAGACCCGTTTTGGACCCATTGCATGGATTCTTGTTTCGTCTCAGGATCCCAGTAATGAACCAAGTTTCCTCACCGGTCCCGAATCCTTCTCTAAAGTGGACAAATGTTGTTCGCAAATTTGTTGTCGGTGCAAATTTTATTCCGGAATTAGGAGCCTTGAAATCCATCACCTTGACACCTTACCGTACCATGTAAAATGGTAATGACACTTCCCTCGGAAATTCCTGATTCTGAAGATATACCTAGTTGTAATTTTGAAACGTCGATCCTGACGTCCCATCTGATGATCTATTCGATACTGAGTCATCTTCAACGGATTCCCGTCCTCGACGTAATTGTTTACACCAAAATTTAACCTCGTAATAAAACTTCTTCTCCGTAGACCGTCGACTTCCTGTTATAGACAATTTTTGGCCCGTTCCATTCTTTTGTGAAGAATTTTATTACACTTTGGTGTTCCTGTTTTCGATATTCATTTTTAATACAACTGAACAATCTTTTTGATATGATAATTTTGCATACACAACTGTCAAAAATTTGTGAAAATATAAACATTGGTAGCATAGGCCGCTTAGCCACTGTTTTCACGGCTCGGTAGATAAGTCTTTGAGTTCCCCTCGTACATATATTATGTATAAGTACAATAAATTTGAACTTAAGTCTATAAATGTATTTCTATTTTTTATATAATTAATACGTATAATAATTAATTGAAAATAAATGTGTTTATCAGAATAACCGAACATTACCATTAAATAATTGTCAAGACTAAGATTAATTTTCGGTTTAGACCGCTTTGTCATTTGGGGGCAATACCCAGTACAATCACGAAGAACCGACTTGTTGCTTGACTGGTTGGACGATTATGTGCCCGAATTGTTATTATGTTTTGAGTACTGGGCGCCTCAATAGGGTCTGCCTTGATTTGTTGTACCTTGCAGCGGACATAGATTTCTGTTTAGTGTATCATATAGTGTGGTGGTAGCCAAGGGCGTATCCAGCTCAAAACGGAAGGGGGGGATAAATCCAACTTCTTTCATGGGGGAAGGGGGTCGATGAGGGGGGCATGTAATAATATACAATTACAAAAGAAAAACACTATTAGTAGAATTAATTTTTGAACAGTAGTTTGCGAGGATTAGTTGCAAATTTTCTAACTACAGCTTCCACAAAAAAACTTTTTAATATCTTTTGCTGTTGTAAAATTTGCACATACTTGTGACCCTTGTGTGAATGTAACTTAAATGCACTGACTAACCGAAATACGCGCGCTGTTATGTATATATATATATATATACCAGTTAAGTAGCTTCTGGAATATTCTCGTTGTTGATGCGTCGTGAAATGAGTCGAGATTATTCTAGAAAGCTCCTTGTTGCCACGAGCTAACTATACATCCATCTGTGAGAAGTCATTAGAACTACAACCTGTCCGTTTATAATACACGTACAGGTTGTAGTTCTTATGACGTGTGACAGATGGCGCGAGGGTCTCTATTTCGTAATTAGTTTCTTTCAAAATGTTGACATACCAACAAGCAACCTATTAATCAATTTTTCAGAAATTTGTTGTTCACATTTATTGTTTTATTTTAATTTTTTCCACCTTGGAAGGGGGATACGCCCTTGGTGGTAGCTCGGTTGACAACCCTCTCTTTCTGGGCAAAACTTTTATAATAGCTTGGGTTCGAATCCCCAGCTAATAAACGTCTTTATACTGCAACCTACCACACACAATTCTCCAATACTGTTGGAAACCCTAGAGTCTTGATACAAAAAAAACGTACTGTGGAATTTTTGTTGTTTGGATTTTACTTTAGCGCTGAGGAGAAGCACGTCACAGAGAAGAGGCAGGTATGTAACAGTGGGACGAAGAGGCTGATATCATACTTTCTTTGCCAGTACAAGAAGGCTGAAGGTACACAAAATCTAGGAAGGTCCTGTTCAAGTTCTAAATATATCTCCCTGAAATAATTCCGGTAAATAACTATCAAGCCAGTGAAATGACAGATCGGACCTCTTGATTATGCTGGGTATAATCCCCAAATGACGACCTGTTTAAGCCGAAAATTAATCTTAGTCTTGACAACTCGAAAAACCGCAAACCTCAAACATACATTAAGAAGTTATTTACAATTATTGAAGACTTGTTATTCGACATTTTCCCTACCTACTGAATATTTTTATTTATGACAAACTTGTTTTAGAAATTTTGTATTTCGTATATTAAAATTCTTGGAATTAACTTCAAGAAGATACTGTCTGTGTTACGTCTATGTCTTGGTATGTATGCAGCTCTGTTTCTTTTCGCTTTTTGTTTTACTTTTTTTCTATTTTATTTTCCTCCGCCTTTCATGTTTTTCTATCTTTATTTCTTATATCTTATTTCCTCGTCCATGGCTTTCTTGTCTAAAACCTTTAGTTTCACTTATTGTTTCCTGTTTTTCTACCTTGCTTTTTTCTTCTCCTTTTCCTCGCTCCTTTTTACTGCCATAGTGTGCTTGGTGATATGGTATTATTTGGTATTCTTATATTTTTATTCGTTCCCATATATTTCCTTTATTCGTTCCAAACTTATTTTTGCTTCTCTTCTTTCTTAGTTATTTTCGTCAAGTGTTTTATTGTTACTCTATTCCTTTGCTGTAATTTCCGGCTTCTTTTTTCTGCGTTTCCATTATCCAATTTTTATTCTCTGCTTGGCTCTCTTCTCCGGGTTTTTCATCCTACCGTCTATTGTATTACGCATTTGCTAGCAGTTCCCTGTTCCCCGTTATATTCTGTTTCAGTATTTTAGATGTGAAATCAAAAAATCTATGATTTCTTCCCTTTCTACCGTGAAAATTATTTTTCTGAAAGATGAGTTTTTTCATAAATGATTCTTAATTGTCCCATATCTTAATTTTTCATTTCCATTTCTCTTCAAATTCTGTAGATACATTCATCGTTAGGGCAAAATTTTCACATTTATGAAAATAATTTCTCGCATCTGTTATACAGAAAGAGACAATCTCTCTATTAAACGTACAGATTTATGTTTAGGTATTGCAAAGCTTTATTAACGTTTCCTATTTCTTGCAGTGTTAAATTCCACGCAGATAACACATAGAAGTTTAAAATTTGCTTCAAGATACTGTTAAATTTAGCACATCGCAATAATTTATCATTTGCTGTCATATCTTTTAATAACTGATACACGTCTGTTATCCGTTGATGTAATTCCTTGACTGCGTTTGCTTACGATGACCATCGCTTATTCGCATGACCTTTTAATGTTAAAACGGACTAAGTGCATGCATCTATTCGTCGAATTTACAAAATACGTATACATCCGGATACAATTCCAACAAAGCTATCAAGTTAACCGACTTGATGTTCTTACAAAACAGGTACGAGTGATTTTGTACCGTTTTTGCACAAACATTATCAACCTTTACGTTAGGGAGTTATACTATTCTCTCACAAATAACACTATTGAGCTAAAAAGGTACTTGTACCCATTTTGCACTAAAAGAGTGTGTGTATGTACTTATATCAAAATGTAAAAAAATCACTTATACCAATTCTGCACCAACCCATTCATTATTGTATTAATAATGATAATAATAATATACAGAGTGTCCCAAAACGTACCCGCAATATTTCAAAGATGAATTCCAGAACTTACTTAGAGTCGAAAAGTTCAAATTGTTATTGTTTATTTCATAGTTTATGTGGCTAAAATTTTAGTTCAACAAATTTTATGAAATCAATCTTTTTTTAATACATTTTATTTACAAAAAATGCCCAAAATTATCTCCACTGTGTTCGATATTGTGTGTCGCGGCTTTGTGAGCCGCACGTAGCAGAAGAGATCGCTGCGTTCTTAATATGGTTGCTGGGTTATTCCTAATAATATCGGCTGCCTGCTGTATTCTTTGGCGTAATTCTTCTACCGTGTGCACTTCAGTTGCATGAACAATCTGTCTCATGTGACCCCAAAGATAAAAATCTAATGGAGTCAGGCCCGGCGAACGCGATGGCCATATTATGGGTCCTCCTACTACAATCCATCTTCCCTGAAAATATGCGTTAAGCCAAGTTCTAACGCGAAGACATTGATGTGCTGGTGCCCCATCGTGTTGATACCACATTGCACGTCTAATATTTAATGGCACATCTTTCAGTAATAAGGGTAAAGAGTTTTCTAGATTAAATTCGTAATTCGCACTATTCAAACGGCGTGGCACGTCAAATGGTCCAATGAGACAATCATTAAGAATACCAGCTATCATATTAACACTGAATTTATGTTAAGAATGCGAGCGTCTTCTTAACTGAGGATTTTCTGCAGCCCATTCATGCAAATTATGATAATTATTGACTCTGTCTCGTGTGAAAGAAGCTTCATCGGTCCATAAAATATGCGGTAGGTTTTGGTTATTTTGTACCCAATTACAAAATCTTAAACTAGTTTCAAATCATTACCTAGAGCTTAAACTCTTTGATGATGATATGGATATCATAAGAGAGCACTTCTTATTAGTTCCAAACCTGCTTTCTACATATTTCAGTACGTAATGCAATTTTTCGCACACTTAAAGATGGATCTTCTTGTAATAAATAAAGAACTTGTTCATCATCGTTTATGGGTCTACGGATAACTCCTTGGCCGACTGCATGTCTTACATTGCACAGTGCCATGTTCCCTCAGCTGACGATGTGAATTAAAGAAAACTGCACGCGTAGGCAGCCTTCTATTGGGATATCTTCTATAATACGCTTGTTGTGCTGATAAAGCATTTCCATCACACAGACCGTAAACGTAATAAATATCTGCATATTCTTCATTTGAAAAGAACATTGGCATTGTGAATCACTTGTGAATTATGATTGGAATAAGGATATAATTTGTTAAAAACGATGTGAAATGTTACCAAACAAAAAACGCGATCATGACAACCAGATAAGTATTTCACAAAATTCGTTAAACTAAAAGTTTATTCACATAAATTATTAAATAAACAATAATTCGTCGTTACGTTTATAACATATGTTTATATGGACTTTTCGACTCTAAATAAGTTCTGGAATTCGGCCTTGAAATATTGCCGGTATGTTTTGGGACACACTGTATGTGAATACCAATTTTCATTGTAAAGTTATGGTATCTTCAAAAAAACACTGCATGAACTTACTAATCTATTGTCGTACTTTACATGATTTACTCTATAAATCTCTAATTTATTCTATAGGTGCGTACTGACTTGAGCATTTTTGCGCGCACACACGGTATTTGCGTAAAATTGTTCTAATCAGTGCCAGCCCGAATTAGTGTACGCCTACGTCGTAATACGCACGAATACGCACTGTCACTTGTTGGTTTCTGCAATTTCATCAATCAACTTGTACGCTCAGTTTGGACGAGTTTAAGCAGTGGTTTGGTCGTGAGCGTAAATATTATTATTATTAAGGTGCGTATTGACACGAGCATTTTTACGCGTAGGCAAGGTTTGTGCGTACAGATGTGCGTGCATACAAAATTTTTAGTACACAGAACTTTCTTGTTTGCGCTCGTAAAATCCCGCTTCGGTCGTTTTAGTTATTAAACAAAGGAAAATATAGAGTAGTAATTTTATCATTACCACAGCAAGTGCAGCATATATAGTAGTTCACTATTTAATACTTCCAATTTTAAATTATTTTTAATCATATCCCATGCATCTACTTCTTTTTCTTGAAAAGTGAAATTGATGTTCAGCATCCTATAAAATGGGATGTTTTTCGCATTCATCATTAATTGTAGAGCCAAGTCATTGCTCTATTCAATGGTCGATTAATATTTTTGTATATATAAAAATAATGATATTTACGCGCACAACCAAAACGTTGCTTAATCTCGTCCAAACTGAGCACATAGGTTCTTTGATGAAATCGCGATGCTGTCCATGTGTGTTGCGGCGTAAGCGTACACAAATTCGGGGTGGTACTGATTAGATTAATTTTACGCGAACAGCGTTCGTGCGCGCAAAACTCCTCGAGTCAGAACGCACCATTATATACAAGGTATATCAGAAATATAAATATTAAATCTGATGGTAAATTACAATATATACCTACAAACTAGAAAAAACATTTCTTTGGCAATGGGACCCTTAAGATATGAGAAAATAATAATTGAAAATTTGACCCAAAATTGTATACCCGAAACATTAAAAATGACAGTTAGCATGTAGTGTACAGAATGTACGTTGAAAAAAACCAGTCACTTTAAAAACAGTACAAAAAAATTTGAAAGACAAACAAATTCTAAATGCTGCAATATCAACGATTAGGAAACTCTTACTATACTAATGTATTGGTTTTAAATTCAAGAAAGTTTGCAACTGTATAGCTCTATGTGAAAAAGCTAGTGTAGTGTCATTCCGAACGACTTTTTTTTTTAAATACATGTATAGATAATACAAATTCACCATCAACCATTCAACCTCTAAAACATTTTAAATACTGCTGGAAACAGATTTAAGTAGTGACGTTTGCCTACATCTGCGCGACATTCTCCAAGTATCTCTGTTTCTTTCTACTAAACGTGTCAGCCGACAGAATACGTCACACGTACAGTGTTGGTCTTGTTTCGTTCGCAGATGTCACTACGACATACGTCTTTGTCGGAAATATGAATCTGCAAGCAACTAACAAAGACAGAAATGCGTTCAGTTTGTGCTGTGGAAATAAAGCGCTAATCCGAAACTGAAAAATGTTGAAAATGTTGAAAAATGAGCATAAGAACTAATATATCAATCTCGAATAAATAAAAACAAGTTCAACAATGTAAAATCTGTACACCAAAAACCTTTATCTTTAGACTGAAAAAATGTGAACATGTTCTATTATTGGATAATCCGAAATAATTTCTATTTCATTATCATCAGATACAATATTATTTAAGTATTTATAGGAGTAACAATTATCTAATTCTTTTAAAGTCCACAAGTGAATGGCTCCATCCAATATTTTTTCTATTTTATTACATAACATTTTTTTCAATTATTTAAAAACTGGATTGAATTTTATCTTTTCTCTTGCAAATCATCTTGTAATTTTAAAATAATGTGTTTTTCATTTACACTTGGAAATAACATGCGGGTAATATGTTAGAATGGAAACCACAATTGCATCATCATGCGTGGTTTATTTCCATATTTGGTTTTTGAAATTTGTGCTAAGCAGTGTTTTTGTCTACTGTGAATATTACTTAAATGTACGTGCTATACAAATAAATATTTGCAGTTGCTTTTGTCCGCTCTCAATAACAGCTGGGAAGGATTAAAGGGTTTGAACGAGAGGCCGCGCAGGCAAATGTTTCTTGGAATGTAAGGGAAAAACTTTCGATCACTCTGCTAGAGGAGAAAGCCTCGGAAGAAGACCATGTGTTGACAACAAAAACTAGTTTTTCTACAGCAGTGCTAATATGGCCCTCCGTCTCCATATAATTATCCTCTATTTTGATTACAGAAGATATAATTGCTGCCTAATCTTTATCTGTTATTGAGGCAAACTTGTCTGTTGTAAGGTTTTGTGTGGCTGGCATCTTAAAAGTGACATTATGAGACGCAACATCACTTTACACATTAGCCCAGATTTTCTCTATTGGATTTAATTCTGTGCTATAAGGTGGCAATCGTAACACATTGTGGGTCCATGATTAATCTCTTCCCCTTGCCAATGGGCTTTTTTAGACCTTTGTGTGGATTAGGAGTATCCACCCAACCACTGCTGCTGCTATGAGAGCTGTGAATATATGCCTCATCTGTATCAATGATAGGCCGATTCTCGTCTCTATACTTTTTTAGAGCTCTTAAATATTTCAAACGCATATCAAACGACTCCATCAGTATAACTCTGTTGTCTGGGGTCTTTTTCCATCTAAAAAATAAAAGTAAGTACTTACCCCAGTGCAAAAACTTAATATCTAAAATTCTACCGCCCGTAGAGTAGTTATCCCCACATCAAAATCAATCTCTCGTTCTTTCATTTTAGTCCATAAAGCTACAAAATGTATTTATAATTATGTAATTTATACTACTTATTCGTATAAAACTATAGTACCTTGTATTGTTGGCCGCCTTTTATAAATAATATAAAATTCATTTACTGGGGTTCTAATTGCATGAGCCTGTCCATCGACCAATTTGGTTTTGGTGGAAATCCTTCGATGGTTTTTGGGTGTTGAAAAGTTTGGTGCTAGGTTCAGGGCAATCTCTTGCTTCTCTTTTGAACTTTTTCGGTATGTTTTGTTCGAAATTCCAGTAGCCAAAAGCATTTTTTGTTTAAAATTTGCCAGAGGAACTGCTAAACCATTTTCAGCTTCCTTTTTCATAAATGTAAGAACATCTGCCATCAGTTCCTGTGTCTGGCTACGTAGTATTTGTTACGGTTTATATCCCACGAAATGTTATATGTGTTTATCCAAATGGTTACGCGTTATCTACTTTTTGTTATATGTGGGTTACAAGCGTTGGGCCCTATTAACGATATTATACAAGATTAATGTATCTATATAAGTAGTTGTTGGAAACAGTAACGTAGTGAATATAAGTACCTATATGGGTAGGTAATGAGTGTGCATGGTTAATCATTATTTACCTAGCAATCATTCGGGAGGTAGTCAGTTGGCAGAGGTCGCATCGAAAATGCGCCTACGTCGAATTATTATTATGAATGTAACATCAATGCCAGGATGGCATCGACTGACTTTTACGCGAGGGTGTGGGCACTAATTATACTACCCCCTTCCCCGGACGTAGTCAATTGCCTGGTTTCCTCTGGAGGATTGATGCACCAGACGCTATGCATAATTGTAGTAATTACTCTATAAGCCGGCCGATGAGCATCCGTATCTTGTTCGAATCCCAATCCAGGTGTAGGGGGCTGGAGGACCCCCGGTGAGTACAACCGCCCAATATTTATTGACAGATTAGTAAGTCTGTGTTTTATTATCTGTTGCATGGCACCTGCCTATCGCCGCCAGTGAATTCTGATCGCATCCGGTATTTGTTTACCCAGAAACTCCAGAAATGAAATAAGAGAAGCGCTGCGTAAGGTTGACCCTAACATTTGAAAACTAGTAACATTGTAAGGTAGTTCAATGAGCAATGAGTAAATCTTTAAGTTTTTTAAATTCATATGATTTATTTAACATCGATAGAATTGGATCACTCATTTAATAAAAAAATTTTTATTATCTCTCTGATTCATCTGTCAAAGCAGATGGACTAGTTTGACATAACAATCTTTGTAATTGTTTGAAAATATTTATATTGGGACAATTCAATCCGAAAAATGATAAATAACTGGTGAACCAGCAAATTCACTAAATTCATAAACAAATTTACCTTTGAAAAAATATAATCTTCTATCTATATATCGAAAATAAGATTCAATACTTAGTGGTAATCCTGGAAAATCTTTAGAAATCAAACTATGACTGTTTGCTCTAAACGAACACTCATCTATTTCTGCATAATAATTATCACTATAGAAAATCCAAGTTTTACCTCTATATAAATTAATCATTAAAAGAATTTCAGTTTCGTTTGGAAATCCAAGTGATGTAATTGAAAGTTAAACATGTAAATTAAATCACATATAAGTATCACAACTTGTCCAGATGTCCTCTGATAAATAAAAGAGATACCACTAAAATTTATAGGTAGAAAATGTAACCAATCAGTAAGTGATAAAGGTATGTCTTATGAATATGAATATGAATTTCCACAACTTGTTTTCTTTCTTCTGGAAAGAGTGAATGACCAAGAATCTGACCTCTTCCGTCAAAAGGAAAATTGGGAATGAGCCCTATTATTATTTCCATACCAAAACGTAAAAATAAAATGTGGAATATAAAATTTTGGCACCACAGCTAAATTGTTTGATAAACATGATTTATCACATGGAATATCTACAACTCCAATACAATAAATATATTTCTATGATCAAGTTGTTTTCTATCATTTCCAAAAGTATATGAAACGCTATCTTCTGTATTTTCGATTAACTCATTCTCTTTGCAGCCAACATTATTAATTCTAAAAAAAGTGTTTTAGTCTCTAACACATCTCTTTCAAAATCATATTCCATAGTGTTTTCAGAAAACAATAATACAAAACATTTTATTCCTTGTTAGCTATTGGATGATATTTATTAAATTCCATGTGAAGTACAATTTTAGGAGACTTGTGACAGGTGTCAGTTTCCTTAAATCTCATGTATATGTCATGCAGAAAATTGTATTTAAAAAAGAATTGTGTATGATAATATTTAATATTTTGACTTACACCATATTTAGCCCTATCATAGTCATCAATCTTAAAAATGTCAGTTTGAATCTCTTCTTAATTGGATCATAATTTTGTCTTTCTGGAGGACATACTTCATCATTTCTAGAGATTCATACATATTTAACTGATGCATGAGTAAAGTTGATGTGTTTATTTTGTGTATTGAAAGATGCATTTTCTACAAATCCAACAACCGCCCATTGTATATATCCAGTTCTAATATAATTTTCTGATATACGAGGCGTGTCCAATTGAAACCCATCTTTGCTTTATAAAAAAATTATTCAACAATTTAATTACAAATACTTACCGCCACAGTTAAGGGAGTTATCCCATTGTTTTACTAACCGACGTATACCCTGCTCATAGA